>JAJOZX010001174.1:350000-380000 GCA_023014485.1 Bathynomus jamesi
TATTTTGGAATTAAATTAGGAGATCAAGACAAAAGTTGGGCTCCACACAAGGTTTGTCTTACGTGTGTTGCGGCACTAAGGAATTGGAGCAAAGGTAAAAGAAAAGTTTGCCATTTGGGATCCCTATGGTATGATGCGAGCCTAGAAACCATACCGACGACTGCTACTTCTGTTCTTGCAATGTTAAAGGTTATAATGCAAAGAATAAAGAGAGCCTTCAATACCCAAGTCTTCCAGCTGCAATAAGGCCGGTACCCCATGGTCCAGAAGTTCCTATTGCCCGCCCACCCGAGAGTCTGGATCAATACAATTCAGATTCTGATTCAGCTCAAAATCCAGACAATGATGATGTTTATGAACAGCCAACAGCTGACCGAGATCCTCCTAAACCATTAACCCAAGCCGAACTAAATGACTTAGTCAGGGATTTGAATCTGCCTAAGCACTCTGCAGAACTTTTGGGGTCTAGATTGCAGGAGAACAATTTATTGGCATCCGACACATACTTCGCTTGGTAAAGAAGGTAAATATATTTTGTTTCTTTCAGTTATTTTTTTATTCTTTCATAAACAAGCAATATGCTTGTCCAAGAGCTAGGAGCTATTTAATTCTGCTTTAATTAGGTTTTACTCTATCACCTAAAGATTTCGTGCTACAATGGATGTTGTAATACCTCATCTGTCCCCAAATGTTAACCACACATTGATGGGAAGGGAGAGAGTATTTTGCTGGGAACGGGACTGGTTGTTATATATATTTACCCTACATTATGATGTAAGCGTTACTGTAGTCTATAACAACAAAATTTATGGTTTAGCATGTGCAATCCAATGTTAGTCTCGATAAGATGGTTCACATTTGGGGATAAATGGGGGATTTATGACACCCTGTAGTAAGAAAACCATACGTGATAGGGAAAAACTAACTATATTTTTGAGATCAGCACACTCAAATTATATAGAATCACCAACTAGTTTGTAAAAATCGATCGACAAGTTTTCAAATGTGTACTGGTGTAATAGACAAAGCTAATTACCAGCTCGGACGGAATGCCAGCACGAGGCCAAAATTGTGATACATGGAAATCCTGTCTGCTCTTTCAAACAAAAACTGAAACACGGTAAACAACATTTAAAGGAAAAACAAAATTTTTATCTTAATCTAGAAATATATCTTTAAATCTTATTATAAAAAATATTAATATAATTTTATAATAAAACTAGATTTTACTTTTAGGGTAACTTATTTATTTTTATAAAATATCCTATTTTTGGAAGTAGCTTGTGTTTCACTATATAAAAAGTGGGCGAACAGCAGACAATTAATTTCATAAGTCAGAAATAAATACACAGATATATATATATATATATATATATATATATACAAAGCTGGGCACAAACCGTTAATCCGTTAATCGTTAATTAACGAAGTTAACTTTTTCGTTAACGATTTAACTTTTAAGTTAACTTTGAAAATCATTATCGGACTAATTAACTTCCGTTACATTTAACTTCCGTTAACTCAAGTCCGTTAACCCAAAAAATTCATAAATAAATGTTTAAAAGTTTCTATTATTTTCAGTGCTGAGCAGGTGCGCAATTAATCCGCCACTGTTAATAGTGATGAACGAATTTCCATTTCCGCAGTGCAAAATCAGGCGATATATTTGTTTCCGTCGCCACAATTTGTGTCTTACCAAATGTGGTAGTTATTTATGGCATTGGTTTGAGCAAAACATGGTCGACTGTAAAATCAGGCGGAAAGATTTGCCATTTGAGTTGAATGTTTCAACTTCTTTCAAGAAATATCACGAGCATTTTAAGGCACTTTCAATAATATATATGTAACAATTACAACAAATAACTACATTCGTTTCATTTGCAGTCTGTCTCTTGCGCAACATGTTTGTGCTAGTGAATATTTAAAAATAATCGTTGTCAAGTAAGTCATGTATATTTATAATATGTCTGTGAGTACCTTATTAGTAGTCTCTTTGATACATTTCAAGAACCATAAAACTGATCAGGTAAGATTTCAATTCTCATGTCACTTTGATGACATAAATTAAGTCAATTGATGTCTTACAATGGGAGCGTTTTCACCTTAACCCTTTATGTCCTGGCGGTACTTCTAGGTACCACATCTTTAAAATCTCCATAATTATTTTTCTACCCGGTTGATCCTGCCGGTACTTTCAAGTCCCAATGTGAATTAGTTTCTTTATGAGATAATAGATGGCGTTGAGAAGTAAATGTGAGCGTGTGGCGCCAGAACTTAGTCAAGACCTGGCTGGAGACCAACTCCAAGGACTTGCTGACAGATGCTGCCTTCTTGGGTGAGCAAGTGTTGGTGGACTTGTTCATCAAGTTCAACACAGCCATCCCCTCCAGTGCTGCAGTGGAGCGTTTGTTCTCTATGGGCAAGGACATCCTGAGGGCCAAGAGATCATCCCTGTCTGATGAAAACTTTGATATGCTAATTTTCATGAAGGGCAACATGCATCTCATGGACAAAATGGAGAACGAGAAGAAGAGGGAAAATTAAATTATATATATATTGTGTTTTTCATTTTTTTTTTAATAAAAGTTAACGTTAACGGTTTATCGGTAACTTCCGTTACATGTTTAACGAATTAACGGATTAACGGTTAACGAAGTTAACTTTTTGGTTAACGGATTAGCGGTTAACGAAGTTAACTTTTTGGTTAACGGTGCCCACCACTGTATATATATACAGGAGAAATATATATAAATACATTCTTTAATTTTTTTAGTAGGTTGCAACACGAATGCAAGAGCAGAATATTAACTGTCCATTCTTTTACCAGACAAATCTGGCAACCTTCTCGCCAGCTGGTGAGAAAGCTGCCAGCGATGTCTTTAAACCAGTAATATTTTTTAAACGTATTTTATAAAGACACTACTCAAAATATGTTAATGAATTTATGTAAATCATTTTAGATACATGGATGGCTATAATTTACTGTACGCTTAGTTTATCCGTTTATATTACTTCCTTTAAACAGTTTCCCATCAGCTGGCGGAAAAGTTGTCAGATGCTTCAAGACAGGTCCCGCCCAGTGACGGATTAATCCGAAGGCTAAAAGGTTGAAAGCCTTGGCCTACGAAAAAGTGTCGCCTACGAAAAAAAAATTTTTGTTTCAACAAAACTAGCAGATTTTCTGGCAGTTGTCATCTGACCTTGAAGTAGAGGTGTTTGTTTAGTTGTTTTCCACTTTATTTGTGTAGACTGTAGAGTAGACCTAGGGAGCCTAAATTTATTATTTTACAGTATATCATATAAAGTAATAAATTTATGTTTATTATGTTTATATGTTTGCTATATTTATATGTTGTTATTTCTCTTTCGAGTGATGTGTATTTTTCTTTTGCAGAAATTTTTACAATTTTATGCATAAATCAAATATCATAGACATATATTGCAATATTGTCAGTGCATAATGTCGGACGGTTATGTTCGACACCATGAAAGTAGTACATTGAAGAGAGAGAAACGCTTGTTGGGTACTAATTCCGAAGGAGAGAGATCATTTTCGACTCTACAGAGAGTCAAGAATTGTTATCGATCAACCCTGGGACAATCTCGCTTATCTGCACTAGCACTCATCTCGATTGAAAGTGATTTGGGTCGCAGTTTGGATTTTTCACAGATTATTAAGATGTTCTCCCAAAAGAAAGCCAGAAACATAAGGTCACTTAGGTTAAACCGTTAGATGTTTTCAATATCCGGTTTTTTGCTTGGTTTACTGTCTGCAATTTACTTTACGTTTGTTTGCTTTACAATTTATTTATATACTTTACGTTTGTTTGCTTACAATTTACTTTACTGTGAGCAATATATATATATATATATATATATAAATAACAATCCCCGATGAGCCGGGCGTACCTAGCTATGTGAGGTGGCGAGCACAAGAAACCAACTCACTACTTCACCAGGCCAACTCGAGAGGAGGGGCGACAAGCTTGACCTTCGCGAAATGAGGAATCATCGCGCGAAACCTTTGTAAGGTTGTAAGGTAAGGTTAAGGTGTATATATATATATATATATATATATATATATTAGGGTGATGCAAAATAACTTATCATTTCAAAAACTTGAAGACACCCTCTAATTTTATTTAATTTAGTGTAAAAACTGAACATGCAAAATTTCAGCACAATTGAAGACATTTTAGAGGTTGCTACCATCCATTGAACATTTTGTATATTGTTATTTTTCAGTTTGTATTTATTGTACATTTATTTATTTTGCAGATTTCATCAAAAATGGTAGTCAGCAACATATAGCAGTCATAACAGACTCTGAACCTCTTTCCGTAAACCTTCTCATCCCTTTCATTGCTATAGACGCCGTGGCCGAACATTCTAGAATCATTTCTTTGCTGTGACGTCACTGTGGCGGCCGCGTCAGTGTAAGTGCGGCGTCACTGACTCAGTATCTTTGCTGCCTTCGCTGAGAGTGGTTGTATAGCAGTTGCTGAGTTGCACTCATGGAGCGGCATACGCGTCACAAAACAGTTGTTTGGCTCATGGACATCCTATAGAGTCCTTCAAAGAAACCCAGCTTCCATCTAAAAGGGAAACATTAGCATTGTTTATGAACTACAAGATCAATAAAAAGCAACAGGTGAAAACAGCGGCTTTGTTGACTGCTAGAGATGTTATGGATGTGTGGGAAAAGGCACGCATCCCAACAGTGTTGAAATGTCATGTCGTGGAGAGAGTAAAGAAACTTTTCAACGAGTGGGAGAAACTAAAGAAGAACAGAAATAATAAGAAGAAGCAATCACCTGCACTACTTCAAAAACAAGAGAGCTGGCAAAATGACTTGCAAGATCTGTTTGACATTGCACATGCAAGTGCTCTTGACATGATAAAGATAGATGAAGATCGTGAGTTTTTGATGCTGCAACGACAAAAAGGAAGAAAAGGAAAAATGTCTGGAGTGGATAAAGTTTTTTCACAAATGGAAGAGATTGCTAGAGAAAAGGAAACATTGCTTGAAAAGAAAAAAAGAGGGAAACAGCCGTTTTCGAAGCAGCAGTGCTCTCAATTCAAGTCCTTCAAGTTTGAATGAAGATAGTTCAAAATCAGAAGAAGAATTTGTTGCTGACCCTCAGCAGCCATCAACTTCGAGACAAAGTAGATCAAAGTCTAAGAGTGCAAAGCTTATGGATTCTTCAATGCTTGTATCTCTTGATGCTGCAAAAGTAAGTGATAGAGCTGCTTCGGAAATCTTGATCCCAACAATCAATGCTCTTGGGCAAAACCCTGAAGAATACAGTGTTAGCTATTCATCGATACGGAGAGCAAGACAAAGGAACCGCAAGACAATGGCAGAAAATTTGAAGCAGGATTTCGAAACAAATTGCCCTCTCCAAATACATTGGGACGGCAAACTACTGGAAGATATTACTGGTCATGAAAATGTTGATCGACTGCCAGTTCTAATTTCCGGCCAAGGAGTTGATCAGCTTCTTGGTATTCCCAAACTTGCCAGAGGAACTGGTCAAAACATTGCAGATGCTGTCCATCAGTTAGTATTGGAGTGGAATATATCTGACCAAGTGAAGGGCATGTGTTTTGACACCACTGCCTCCAACACAGGTTCTAAGAGTGGTGCTTGTATGTTACTAGAGCAAAGATTGGATAAAGATATGCTGTGGCTGGCTTGCCGACATCATATTTTCGAAATAGTGTTAGAAGCTGCAGTTTCTCTCCTTGCCATCTTCTAGTGGCCCTGACATACAACTGTTTAAGAGATTCAAAGCAAAGTGGGTGGAAATTGACAAGACAATTACCAACAGCAACAGATGACCCTAACATTGCAGAGAAAATCTCAGATGCTGAAGAACTCATTCAATTTGCTCAAGCTCAGCTTGATGAACAGCAGCCTCGTGATGACTACAAGGAATTGCTCGAGCTAACGCTCATTTTCATCGGTAGTGCCCCCAAGTCAGGAATCAGCTTTAAAGCACCCGGAGCTTATCACAGAGCACGATGGATGGGCAAGCTAATTTACTGCATTAAAATTTGGATGTTTAAATCTCAGTTTAAACTAACTGAGAGAGAGGAAAAAGGACTGAGAGATGTTTGCTGCTTTTCAGCTGCGATATACATCAGATCGTGGTACCTGGCACCCATACCCTCATGCGCCCCCCGTTCAGATTTGCATTTTGTGCAAAGTCTGCAGCTCTACAAGCAAAAGGATGACAAAATTGCAAGTGCTGCACTCAATAAGTTTTTGAGACATTTGTGGTACCTCTCTGAGGAGCTTGTGGCGCTTGCATTTTTTGATTCAGCTGTTTCGCATGAGACAAAAAACAAAATGAAGCATGCTCTGCAGAAACCAGTTGACTCAAAACCGAGCAAACGAGCATCAATAAATCCTGAATCAGCTGGGCAGAAACAACTGCAGGATTTCGTTACTGCGAACACAAAAAGATTCTTTGAAATCCTAGAGGTGCCTTGCACTTTTCTTGAAAAAGATGCTGAAGAATGGAATGATGATGAAAGTTATGCGAATGCAAGAGATATCGCATATGGACTCAAAGTGGTAAACGACATTGCGGAAAGAGGTGTACGACTGATGGAGGAATACAACAAACTGATAACCAATGATGAAGAGCAGAAACAATACCTTCTTCAAATTGTTAAAAGTTACAGGTCGTCACTCTCAAACAAAAACAAGAAAACATTACTCTTGCTTCACAAAAAACGAAAATAAACATACATAAGTGGTTATGATATGCCTACTGGGGAAACTTCCACATAAAAAAAAGTTAACGCGCTATACGCTGTACCTCAGAGGGTGGTGCGGAAATCAGCGTGCCTATTATTTACTATTTTATGAGCTCACTACGTACTATAGTCTAGAATGTCATCGTTTTTTTTCAAACTAGGTTAACTAGGTACATATCAAACCGGCTCCGGCGAAAATATCAACAAAACAATATTTTTGAGCACAAACTGATATACATTTATTTTTAAAGCTTGGTAGCAACCTCTAATTTTCTCTTTTTCAACCCCAAATTTCGCATACAATGCTTTCTTAGGAATATGAATAAAATAGGAGGGTGTCTCCCTGAAAATTGAAAAAAAAAAAATTGACCCCTTTTTTGCATCACCCTAAAATTATATATATACTGTATATATATATATTACTTGGTGAAATATATTTTTTTACGTAGGTCTATCGTATTTAATCTCTTAAAATTATCTATATTATATGCAATTACAAATGAAAAATATGTAATCTCATTTAATAAGGCATCTATATTTGTCGAATATTTTTTCTAATACCGATATATTGGAAAGATTTGTTGAAGTCCCCGCAGTCCAGTCTTGGTCTACGAAACCCTTAATCCGGCCCTAGTCCTGCCTAATAACTTTATGTACAGTTACTTATACAAAGAGCATTTCTCTCTCTCTCTCTCTCTCTCTCTCTCTCTCTCTCTCTCTCTCTCTCTCTCTCTCTCTGATATATAATATATATATATAGGTAAATTTATAGTATTACACCCGTCTCCCTTTGGAGGTGAAATTTATGTTTTTCCGATGGTTTTTGATGTGCTTTGAACGAATCTGACCTTCAAAACCGTCGGAAATGACTCGTTTTTTAGATAACCCCCTCCCCCCAGCCGGCAATCGAAAACGAGTCATTTCCGACGGTTTTGAAGGTCAGATTCGTTTAAAACACATCAAAAACCATAGGAAAAACATAAATTTCACCTTCAAAATTGACCTAACCTAACCTATCCTAACCTAAATCACTTATAGTCTTGTAGGCAGCCCAGGAATCACTATAAATCACAGAGCCAGGCCTAATGTACTTCTGAATGAGTGGAATGAGTGTTCCATTCCGGTACGAAAGTAATTCAAATTCGAAATGAATGGAGCGCAGTGATTGGGCAGACATGTAACGAACACACAAACGAACGTACGAACACACACTAGATACACCAAAAAAATGTTTATATCTCGAAAACGAAGCATTTGCGACGGAAACGCTATAGAAGGAAAGTGTCTTAGAATTAAAAAATCTATTTAATGAACATATAATAATTGCTGGACGTTAGACGGGTGTAATACTATAATAAACATATTATATATATATATATATATATATATATATATATATATATATATATATATATCAGAACATACGAGCGAGGCCTTTAAACCAATAACATTTTCCTAAACGTATTTTATGAAGATGCTTCTCAAAATATGCTAATGAATTTATGCAAATCATTTTAGATACATGGGTGGCTATAATTTAATTATTTACTGTAGGCTTAGTTTATATTACTTCCTTTAAACAGTTTCCCATCAGTTGACGCAAAAGTTGCCAGACGCATCAATACACATTGGAATTACCGATTTGACAAAGATTTCATGGCACCTTATGTGAACTAATTAATTACTGAACAATAATTATATGCGGAAAATATCCTATTTCTGGACGGAGCCTGTATTATACTGTATAAAAAGTCGGCGAGCAGCAAACACTTTATTTCAGATCATAAGGGACACTTTGTGAAGCAGGTGTAAAAATGAAAAGTGGATTGAAGACAGTCAGTAAGAGGCAGGGAATTGATGAGCTATTTGTTTACATGCAGCACTCAATGATTTACCCGTAGGTTTAGCGAAAATATTGAAATCTCACTAAAACATTAAGCATGTTTAAGATGTCCATTTACTTTAAATAAATTATTATGTTAAATGGAACAACCTAGCTCAGGCCCACATCTCCGATATATCCGAATACTACAGTTTTAGGTTATGCAGAATGAACAATTCGGGCGGAAACAACTTCCCGTGATACTAACTTATATCGTTTTACGTATCAATTTAAGCTGATAAAATTACCTAAACTTTCTTTATAATGACGTTACTCAAAATAGTAGGAATTTATCATTGTGTTTAACCATCAAAAGTATGGCACAACCTTTAATAATCGTATCGCAGTGATGAATATACAGGCTGCTCGTCACCGCTTCCAGATCTGGGGTCTATAAAATATATCGGAACTCAGCTCAGACCTCCATTTACCTCACTGACTTTCATCTATTTATTAATTTTATTTACACAAGACACAATATATGGGCCGTTTCCGAAATTTGGACTGTTTCCTATTTTTTTGAAAATAAGATATTTAATGTAGATTTTGGCGATGATTTAAAAAATTTAAGTATTTTTTTGGAGGAATTATTATTTTAAAAGTTACACAGTGTTCTAGTTTACGTATAGTTACTATTTTAAAAGTTACATGGTGTACTAGTTTACCTGTAGTTACTGTACAAAAATCTTTTGCATGTATATTATATATATTGATTTGTCATATTGTTAATACTATTTCTGATAAATTTCAGCTTTTCTATAGATATTAGATAACGTTAAAACTAACGAAAATATCACGACTTAACCTAACCAATCGTCAAGGGCGTACAATTAACCTAACTGCGCATTCAGTTGACCTGATTGATACCTACTTGTGCGAATTGATGTGGCGACAGAAAAATAACGGTCGAAATCTATTCACACAAATACTTAGTGACATCAGCCAATATTATTAAAGAATACAATAACTCTTGTATTAGTTTTCAGTTGTATTGTTGTAGTTTTTGACCTAATACAAAATTACAATAACAAACATAACTTTTGAACCGCTAATTTCTCCAAAAAAGGACTTACACTTTTTAAATCAGCGTAAAAATCTACATTAAATATCTTATTTTCAAAAAAATCGGAAACAGTCCAAATTTCGGAAAAGCTCCAAATAATTTGTCTTTTATGCAAGCGCAAACCGTTTGACCTAGAGCTACCAAATTTTGCACGGGAACCTCTTATGGGATGAAGAATGTTAATAAATTAAATAATTAAAATTACTGGGCCCGAAGGCCCCAGCACCGCGATTAAACTACAGAAAAGATTTCTGAATCTTAACATTTTCAGCTACCAAATTTGGTACGGGAACCTCTTATGGGATGAAGAATGTCAACACAGAGTCGGTCAGCCTGTCTGTTTGTCTGTTTGTGCAAATAGTTACAGGAAGTTAATGTGGCAATGTTTTTTTGCAGTTTTTGAAAATTCCAACAACTTTACCATGCCACCAAAGAAACGGGCACGTTTGGGCAGATCTACATCAGCAGCCAGAAAAAATAAAGAAGCCCGGAAGCAGGAAAGCTCACAAGAAAGACAAGTACGCCTTGAAGTTGACCATGAACGACATGCAACACCCATAGCAAGAGAAAACCTCCAAGAAAGACAATCACGTCTTGAAGCTGTCCGAGAAAGTGTAGCAGCTACCAGAGCAAGAGAAACACTGCAAGAAAGACAATCACGCCTTGAAGCTGACCGTGAACGACATGCAACAGCAATGTGAAATTTATCCAGGGCAACGCCTGGCACCTCAGCTAGTATATATATATATATATATATATTAACCCCTCCGTCTATGGTCTTGGTTGGTTCGAAGTTGACGGGGTTCTGGTTAGGAGGCAGCAACGGATTTGTTACTCGCATTAGTTTCTTCTATACTACTATCCGAGTTCTTCTATAGTGGTTCGGAGGATTCTGTGAAAACTTACTAAATTATCTGACGGTTCCCCAATGCTTCTTATAACGTATCGAGAAATTATGATTCTCTATTTAAAGCTAAGTTCTCTGAAGGTTTCCCGATTCTTCTTTAACGTATCGGGAAATTATTTTTTCTCTATTGACTGAGTCCTCTGAAGAGAGCAAGGCTCGAAGAAGATAAAAAAAACTTTCTTTTACTGTAATTTACTGCTAAAATGTACAGATAATGCTCAGCCTCTAAGTTAGATCAGACTTTTACAGGGGGAGAGGTTCGACCTCTTTCGACTATGGCTCAGGCCGGAATTTAAAAAGAGGAGGCTCCGACCTCCTCGCTGAAGGGCTAAGACAGGAATGAATGAATTTACAATACATTTTTGGGTGACGACTTCACGTCGGAGTCGTACATTGAGTACAACCTAAGTACATTATTAAGTACATTGTAATTTTGGTTTACTACAACTATGATTATTATTACCAATTAAATCACATTCACTTATTATCGTTAATTACAGTTTCATTAAAGTACATTAATTACATCATTAGAGTTAATTATAATTTTCTAGTGTTTTATATTTATATTAGGATAACTATTATTTTAGGATTTAAATTAGGTAATCAGGGACGTATTGGGAAAGATGGAATAGGAGTATAACACAAAGTACATGGGCACATATATATATATATAACATAGCACACATAATAATGTTTCGAATTAGGAGCAGCAAGAGAGAAGGTGTCGGACTCAGAAGCTCGCTTTTGGCGATGTCATCTGAATTCGAACACTTGCGTCAGCATGAACGAGTATCTTGCGCGAAATTAAATAATTAAAAAAAAATAAAAAGTATACATGTGAACGTATTTACATGTAAGGTAACTACGTACGTAATCACAATCATCAGCGGATATGTACGAATGCATAAAGTTTTGTACACCTATCGGTAGTCACACAATAGGTTGTGTTCGTGATATATAGACAGACACGAGTAAACACCGACTGATATGTCAATAGGGCATAGGTAGACAATAAAAGATAATGGAAATAAAAGATAATGGAAATAAAAGATAATGGAAATAAAAGATAATGGAAATAAAAGATAATGGAAATAAAAGATAGCGGTCAAGAAAGGAAATGGACGTATGAATGAACAACATATAAATAATATTATGTTAAAGAATTTACCATACATTGAATACTAAAGATATCCACATACTAAAGACATGATTCAGTATTCAAGGGATGTAAAATGTGAAGGGAATTAAGTTACTTTATGACGTCATAGTTATTAAACTTATGCCATATGTTAATTCATAATTAATACGCCATAGTTATTTAATTCGTACGTACAGTACAAGTCATTATTCACCAATTATCACCAGTACACATTTGAAAACTTGTCGATCGATTTTTACAAACTAGTTGGTGATTCTATATACTTTGAGTGCGCTGATCTCAAAAATATAGTTAGTTTTTCCCTATCACGTATGGTTTTATTATTACAGGGTGTGTCATAAATCCCCCATTTATCCCCAAATGTGAACCATCTTATCGAGACCAACATTGGATTGCACATGCTAAACCATAAATTTT
The DNA here is from genome assembly GCA_023014485.1 of Bathynomus jamesi. Taxonomy (NCBI): domain Eukaryota; kingdom Metazoa; phylum Arthropoda; class Malacostraca; order Isopoda; family Cirolanidae; genus Bathynomus; species Bathynomus jamesi. Next base: position 362,194 of record JAJOZX010001174.1, read on the forward strand.
GTTTTTATAGACTACAGTAACGCTTACATAATAATGTAGGGTAAATATATATAACAACCAGTCCCGTTCCCAGTCAAATACTCTCTCCCCTCCCAACAATGGGTGGTTAAAATTTGGGGACAGATGAGGTATTACAACACCCCTTTTAGCACGAAATCTTTAGGTGATAGAGTAAAACCTAATTAAAGCAGAATTAAATAGCTCCTAGCTCTTGGACAAGCATATTGCTTGTTTATGAAAGAATAAAAAAATAACTGAAAGAATAAAAATATATTTACCTTCTTTACTTGTACCAAGCGAAGTATGTGTCGGATGGCAATAAATAGTTCTCCTGCAATCTAGACCCCAAAAGTTCTGCAGAGTCCTTAGGCAGATTCAAATCCCTGACTAAGTCATTTAGTTCGGCTTGGGTTAATAGTTTAGGATCTCGGTCAGCTGTTGGCTGTTCATAAACATCATCATTGTCTGGATTTGGAGCTGAATCAGAATCTGAATTGTATTGATCCAGACTCTCGGGTGGCCGGGGAATAGGAACTTCTGGACCATGGGGTACCGGCCTTATTGCAGATGGAAGACTTGGGTATTGAAGGCTCTCTTTATTCTTTGCATTATAACCTTTAACATTGCAAGAACAGAAGTAGCAGTCGTCGGTATGGTTTCTAGGCTCGCGCCATACCATAGGGATCCCAAATGGCAAACTTTTCTTTTTACCTTTGCTCCAATTCCTTAGTGCCGCAACACACGTAAGACAAACCTTGTGTGGAGCCCAACTTTTGTCTTGATCTCCTAATTTAATTCCAAAATAAGCATGATAAGCTCTCTTAATGAAGGTCGTTACATTTGTCCTTTGTTTTACAACATACCGATCACAAATATAACAAAATATGTCAGGACTATGGGTACATCTTCTAGAAGCCATTATTAAAATTTTAAAGACGTAATGTTAGAATTATCTATCTGAAAAATATGAAAAAACGAAATTAATTAAAGATAAAAAAGGTAAAAAAATTACAAAACGCCCCAAAATTGTTTTGCTAATAACTTTAAAACTGTGGGTGATATAAAAAAACTGGTAGCATTTTTAAATTCAGCGCAGCGAACTGCTTCAGAATCACAACTCAAAATAAAGAAATCGATTTTCATGCAGACCGGTGAATTATTCACCAATTATTTTGCAAAAAAAAAAAAAAAAAAAAATCTTATCCAAACTCGCGTTAGGCGATTTTGGTCCTTATGTAAAAATGAATATTTGAATATAAAGATTATATAAATATAAGTACTGCATGAATATAAGGATCATAATGAATATAAGGAGTTATATAAAGATTATATAAATACACGGATTAGGAAAACAAAGAATTATATGAATATAAATATATAAGAATATACAGGATTATATAAATATACGAATTATATAAATGGATGTAAGAATTATATAAATGAATATAAGGATCGTACGAATGGATCTAAGAATTACACGAATGAATATAAAATATTTGAACATAGTAATTATTCATTGTTCATTTTTTCATATATATATATATATATATATACAGTATATATATATATATACACATATACATATATATATATATATACCTATATATATATATATATATATGTATAGAAACGACGTAAGTATAGAGGAGTGTTCTGCACACGAGGAAGAGAAATAACGAACAAATGAAAAATGAGGTGACCGCCCGGGAATCGAACCCAGGACCTTCCGATTGCCGGTCAGACATGCTACCACTACACTACGGGCCTCGATCAGTCAGAAGTCGCAATACTCCTACATAGGGCAGAAACCAATGCCTTGAGAGGGCACCCTCGCAAATCGTGAATATGTACATTTAACTGCAATGACCACGCAGTATATTAATGTATAGAAACGACGTAAGTATAGAGGAGTGTTCTGCACACGAGGAATAGAAATATCGAACAAATGAAAAATGAGGTGACCGCCCGGGAATCGAACCCAGGACCTTCCGATTGCCGGTCAGACATGCTACCACTACAATACGGGCCTCGATCAGTCAGAAGTCGCAATTCTCCTACATAGGGCAGAAACCAATGCCTTGAGAGGGCACCCTCGCAAATCGTGAATATGTACATTTAACTGCAATGACCACGCAGTATATTAATGTATAGAAACGACGTAAGTATAGAGGAGTGTTCTGCACACGAGGAAGAGAAATAACGAACAAATGAAAAATGAGGTGACCGCCCGGGAATCGAACCCAGGACCTTCCGATTGCCGGTCAGACATGCTACCACTACACTACGGGCCTCGATCAGTCAGAAGTCGCAATTCTCCTACATACGGCAGAAACCAATGCCTTGAGAGGGCACCCTCGCAAATCGTGAATATGTACATTTAACTGCAATGACCACGCAGTATATTAATGTATAGAAACGACGTAAGTATAGTTACGTCGTTTCTATACATTAATATACTGCGTGGTCATTGCAGTTAAATGTACATATTCACGATTTGCGAGGGTGCCCTCTCAAGGCATTGGTTTCTGCCCTATGTAGGAGAATTGCGACTTCTGACTGATCGAGGCCCGTAGTGTAGTGGTAGCATGTCTGACCGGCAATCGGAAGGTCCTGGGTTCGATTCCCGGGCGGTCACCTCATTTTTCATTTGTTCGTTATTTCTCTTCCTCGTGTGCAGAACACTCCTCTATAATTACGTCGTTTCTATACATTAATATACTGCGTGGTCATTGCAGTTAAATGTACATATTCACGATTTGCGAGGGTGCCCTCTCAAGGCATTGGTTTCTGCCGTATGTAGGAGAATTGCGACTTCTGACTGATCGAGGCCCGTAGTGTAGTGGTAGCATGTCTGACCGGCAATCGGAAGGTCCTGGGTTCGATTCCCGGGCGGTCACCTCATTTTTCATTTGTTCGTTATTTCTCTTCCTCGTGTGCAGAACACTCCTCTATACTTACGTCGTTTCTATACATTAATATACTGCGTGGTCATTGCAGTTAAATGTACATATTCACGATTTGCGAGGGTGCCCTCTCAAGGCATTGGTTTCTGCCCTATGTAGGAGAATTGCGACTTCTGACTGATCGAGGCCCGTATTGTAGTGGTAGCATGTCTGACCGGCAATCGGAAGGTCCTGGGTTCGATTCCCGGGCGGTCACCTCATTTTTCATTTGTTCGTTATTTCACTTCCTCGTGTGCAGAACACTCCTCTATACTTACGTCGTTTCTATACATTAATATACTGCGTGGTCATTGCAGTTAAATGTACATATTCACGATTTGCGAGGGTGCCCTCTCAAGGCATTGGTTTCTGCCCTATGTAGGAGAATTGCGACTTCTGACTGATCGAGGCCCGTAGTGTAGTGGTAGCATGTCTGACCGGCAATCGGAAGGTCCTGGGTTCGATTCCCGGGCGGTCACCTCATTTTTCATTTGTTCGTTATTTCTCTTCCTCGTGTGCAGAACACTCCTCTATACTTACGTCGTTTCTATACATTAATATACTGCGTGGTCATTGCAGTTAAATGTACATATTCACGATTTGCGAGGGTGCCCTCTCAAGGCATTGGTTTCTGCCCTATGTAGGAGAATTGCGACTTCTGACTGATCGAGGCCCGTATTGTAGTGGTAGCATGTCTGACCGGCAATCGGAAGGTCCTGGGTTCGATTCCCGGGCGGTCACCTCATTTTTCATTTGTTCGTTATTTCTCTTCCTCGTGTGCAGAACACTCCTCTATACTTACGTCGTTTCTATACATTAATATACTGCGTGGTCATTGCAGTTAAATGTACATATTCACGATTTGCGAGGGTGCCCTCTCAAGGCATTGGTTTCTGCCCTATGTAGGAGAATTGCGACTTCTGACTGATCGAGGCCCGTAGTGTAGTGGTAGCATGTCTGACCGGCAATCGGAAGGTCCTGGGTTCGATTCCCGGGCGGTCACCTCATTTTTCATTTGTTCGTTATTTCTCTTCCTCGTGTGCAGAACACTCCTCTATACTTACGTCGTTTCTATACATTAATATACTGCGTGGTCATTGCAGTTAAATGTACATATTCACGATTTGCGAGGGTGCCCTCTCAAGGCATTGGTTTCTGCCCTATGTAGGAGAATTGCGACTTCTGATGATCGAGGCCCGTAGTGTAGTGGTAGCATGTCTGACCGGCAATCGGAAGGTCCTGGGTTCGATTCCGGGCGGTCACCTCATTTTCATTTGTTCGTTATTTCTCTTCCTCGTGTGCAGAACACTCCTCTATACTTACGTCGTTTCTATACATTAATATACTGCGTGGTCATTGCAGTTAAATGTATATATATTATATATATATATATATATATATATATACAGGGTGTTTGAAAACTCTCTGTACAAATTGTAATGGGGGATAGGCAACACCAAGACAAACCCTTTTCGTCTATAAGTGTATGTCCGCTGACGTCACCATTCGGCGCTAGAGGGCGCCGCTGCAATTGGCTAAAAGGTGAAGTGGGCTAGACTCGCGCTTGCCGCGGGCATTCTTAAATCGGACGTAGTACGCGTAACATGGAGAGCTTCACGACTGCTGAGATGGCTGACATGCATATGGTGTATGGGGCTGCCAATGGAAACGGAAGAGCTGCTGTGAGGTTGTACCGACAGCGCTTCCAAAACAGACGTGTGCCAAACCACCAAACGCTTGCGCATTTGCATCGGCGACTGCGAGAAACTGGAACATTCCATGCAAACATGCATGACACTGGTTGGGAGAGAAACGTGCGCATTCCTGACATGGAAGAAGAAATCCTACGGCGATTTGAGGACAATCGAAGCGCAAGCACGCGAGTTGTTGCACGTACCCTCGGTGTGAACCACGACCTGGTCTGGAGAGTGTTGCACGAGCAGCAACTTGCCATGGACGATACCCACCCAAACATTGACGGCGAACACGTTCTTGATGAGCATGCACCCGTGTAGCATCTGGATTTGCGTGCGCCCACACGTGAGAATTGTGCATGTTAAACACACCCTGACGTATGAAACAGGCCTCATCTGAGAACAGCACATAAGCCGGAAAATTAGGCTGCACCGCTGTCTGCTGCAGAAACCAGCGTGCGAATTCCACACGAAGAGGGTAATCCCGAGGTTGTAATGCCTGGACTCTCTGACGATGAAACGGATGTAACTGCTGCTCGTGCAACACTCTCCAGACCAGGTCGTGGTTCACACCGAGGGTACGTGCAACACCTCGCGTGCTTGCGCTTGGATTGTCCTCAAATCGCCGTAGGATTTCTTCTTGATGTTAGGAGTGCGCACGTTTCTCTCCCGACCAGTGTCATGCATGTTTGCATGGAATGTTCCAGTTTCTCGCAGTCGCCGATGCAAATGCTCAAACGTTTGGTGGTTTGGCACACGTCTGTTTGGGAAGCGCTGTCGGTACAACCACACAGCAGCTCTTCCGTTTCCATTGGCAGCCCCATACACCATTTGTATGTTAGCCATCTCAGTAGTCGTGAAGCGCTCCATGTTACGCGTACTACGTCCGATTTAAGAATTCCCGCGGCAAGCGCGAGTCTAGCCCACTTCACCTTTTAGCCAGTTGCAGTGGCGCCCTCTCGCGCCGAATGGTGACGTCAGCGGACATACACTTATAGACGAAAAGGGTTTGTCTTGGTGTTGCCTATCCCCCATTACAATTTGTACAGAAAGTTTTCAAACACCCTGTATATATATATATATATATATATATATATATATGTTAACCCCCCCTTTTATGGCCCTTTGTCGGTTCGGATTCGAAGGGGGTTCTAGTTAGGGAGGCAAGCAACGGATATTTCTTCTGATACTTTTCTAATTCTTTCTCTGATACTTTATAACTTTTCGACTTTACTAAGTTCCTCTGACGATTTCCCAACTCGAGGGGAAAATAAAAAGTTTCTCTTACTGTAAATTTACTTCTTAAAAATATACAGGTACTGCTCTGAATTTACAGGGGTAGAGGTTCGACCTCCCTCCCCGCAGCGAGGCTGCTAACCAGGGGAGTCTCTTGGCAGTGACCAAGGCAGAGTCTCGTAATGAAGTGTCCTTCATTTTACAAATACATGTATAAAAATATGCCTGAATGTTGGGGGATGGCAGTTGGAGGTTAAGTTTCCCCCCTTTTAAACACGATCAGGTGTTTGAAAGTTTCCAAATAAAAATTTAAAAAAATAAATAAAAATAAAAACTAATCTTATTTTTTTTTGCCACGTCTTCATTTCTGAAGGCGATATCATTTTTGTTTGGGTTTATTACAATTATGATTTCGATATGGATTACTTCCCATTCGCTTATGATTGTCCCTTACAATTCTATTAAAGTACATTCTTACATTATATATAAAGTCATTACATTCAATTATAGTTTCATTGAAGTACATTACGTCGTTACCATTCTTACAGTGTTATATATATATATATGGTTAGATTATATGGTTAGATTATATGGTCAGATTATATGGTCAGATTATATGGTCAGATTATATATGGTTATTATATATATGGTTATTAGTACAACACAAGTACATGAGACATGACAAGATAATTTATATACAACATAATATGTTATATTACATTATATGTTATAGATTTGGATCAAAGCGAAAGATGTTGTTTATCTTAGAAACGTTCGGTTCTGCTGATTCGCAAATTTGAGCATTTAACTACTGTAAGCCTAATGAATGCCTTGAAGGTTCAACGCACTTAAAAAAAATAATAATAAAAAAAATATATGTGGACGTATTTTACATGTACATAATCCAATGGGTTGTGTGCGTAATATAGAGACGCGTAAAATATGGACTGATAGGTTGATAGGTATCAGTAGACAATAGGTAGGAAACAACATAACTAATGATGTATAGAGAATGAAGTTTCTTTTTTTCTTTTTATTATTATTTTATTATTATTATTATTATTAAGGAATTTACCATACATTCAATACGGAAGATGTCCAAATACTAAACACGTGATTCAGTGTTCAAGGTATGGAAAACGTGAAGAGAATTAAGTTACTTTATGACGTCATAGTTATTAAATTTTGTACGTATAATACAAATCATTATTAGGAAGATTTACAAGAACGAATTAGAGGCAAAGAGTTATATGCAATGTGTATGCATAATCTAGGGACGAGGGTGAGATGCAAGACAATCACAATTAATTAATTAACTTCTATAACAAATAAAAATGGATACGACTAAACCATAGGTATGGTAGATCGTAGGGTTTTGACACGATCAAGAATAGGAAGCCACAAGTAAAATTACTATCCAAACTCGCGTTAAGCGATTTTGGTTCTTATGTAAAAATGAATATTGATTATTCATTTCATTTTTACATTGCTCTCCCCTTTTAAAAAAAAACGATATTTATACAATAATCTAATAGGGTACCATTAATACAATACAAATGAGAAAATAACATCCTAACTACTTCAAGTTAGATGACGAATTTTTTTCTTTACATTACAAATTTTTATACAGAGCAAGTGAGTTATTATATAATAAAAAATTCAAAGATTAATACTTCAATTTTAGACAAACAATTACGCTAGACAAAGAATGATATTGTTAAATTTTTTTTTACAAAATTTTTATTTTTCTGTGGGAAAAAATTATGTACATAATGAATAGTAGGTAAAAGGAAAAAAATATAAATTATTTTCCAAAGTTACCCTGATCGTGCAGTCTATAACTAATTTTATTGACTATTGTAGGTAAAAAATCGAATTACGTAATGGATGATGTATAGACCTGTGGTCTAGTGTATATTTGTGTGTATTAGATACAAAGTGTGTATCATAACTTTGAGGGACAGACTAGCGGAGAGGATTCTTAAATTAACTGAATAAATGCCTGAGCAAAAATTTATATATAGTAAGCAAAAAGGCTTAGGACTATATAAATAGCAGAGTTAGCACCTACACGCTATGAAATAGTTTGTGATATCGAATGATTTTAGAATAAGGTTTGTATATATAGTATATATAGTGTGCATACATGCGTGTGTATGTGTAGAGATTTGGAAGGTTTTTGAATTAACAAAGTTTAAAAATAATGTATAATAATTTAAGATGGGTTTTAGGGTTATAAAATCTTTTGAGTCAATTATTGTTGTTATTATTATTATTATCATTATTATTATAAAATCCTTTAAGTTCAAGGTAGTATTTAAGTATTTAATTAAATCAGTTCCACGTATTAAGGTAATACAAAGAAATGTACTTAGAGGACTTACAATTGATGAAAGTAAATCTCACGGTTTAAAAATTGAATTTTTGAAGATGGAATTAAATTCGACTAGTAACATTCCTAGCTATATATGAACTATATAAACATTAACCAGAAGTATCGGTACGATAATTGAATTAAGAAAGTTAAGAATACAAATTAAAAATATAAATCAATTTATGCATTTTAATGAGCTAAACATAATTTTAATATTCTTAAAAATAAAAGTAAATCGAACCTTAGATGAGTTTCGGCCAAGAATAAAAAGTGTTATTGAAATGGAAGGAAAGCATTTCGAACAATCTTTTCTTTTAATAATTTCAGGTAAATTTTACATTAAAAATTATTTTTTATATACTAAAAAAAATATTAAAAAGGTTTAATAATTTTTTGCATGTTAAGTAGAAAAATCATACTCTTTCGTTGAATGTTGATAGAATTTGAATTATTTGATATTTTAGTCTGAAAACTTGTTTGCATATGATAAATACATTGTTTTATTGTGTAGAAGTTTTATTAAAATTAAATGACAAAAAAGAATAAACACAACTGAAATTTAGGGCCATGTGCGGTCCTACGGGTAAATTTCCCGACCATACAGAGCAAGATAAATTAGGTACATGATCGATTAATTATTACACTATTTTGTCATCATATAATCGCAATAATTATAAAACTCGTTACCAACATTTGTAAAAACGGTTTTGGTTGCCAACAATAAAATATGTCATTTTACCTATATATTTTTATACGCAACAATGGCATGAAAAAGAAAAGACAAATCGGTCCATTTCCTTCTTACAACAAAACAAAGAAAGGTTAACTAAAGACGCAACCCGGTCAATTCAGTTGAATTAAATTCTTTTACATTTTCTTAAATTAAATTCTCTTAACTTACAAAGAAAAAGTTGAATTCAATTGACTGCATTGAAATGACTTGGGACTTAAAAACTGACTTCTTCAAAACTAACTTCTTCAAAACTAACTTCTTCAAAACTAACTTCTTCAAAACTAACTTCTTCAAAACTAACTTCTTCAAAACTAACTTCTTCAAAACTAACTGCTTCAAAACTAACTGCTTCAAAACTAACTGCTTCAAAACTAACTGCTTCAAAACTAACTGCTTCAAAACTAACTGCTTCAAAACTAACTGCTTCAAAACTAACTTCTTCAAAACTGGCTTCTTCAAAACTGGCTTCTTCAAAACTGGGCGGTTGTCCCTCTTGGATGCAACCTATTGACTTGACCTCTTATCAAGTATTTCTATAAATCTCTGGGGCGGTTGTCCCTTTTGGCGCAACCTTCTGACTTGACCTCTTATCAAGTATTTCTATAAATCTCTGGGGCGGTTGTCCCTTGGCGCAACCTTCTGACTTGACCTCTTATCAAGTATTTCTATAAATCTCTGGGGCGGTTGTCCCTTGGCGCAACCTTCTGACTTGACCTCTTGTCAAGTATTTCTATAAATCTCTGGGGCGGTTGTCCATCTTGGCGCAACCTTCTGACTTGACCTCTTGTCAAGTATTTCTATAAATCTCTGGGGCGGTTGTCCCTTGGCGCAACCTTCTGACTTGACCTCTTGCAAGTATTTCTATGTCTCTGGGGCGGTTGTCCATCTTGGCGCAACCTTCTGACTTGACCTCTTGTCAAGTATTTCTGAAACTATCTGACTTGAACGCTTGTCAAGTATTCTGAACTGTAACTGGAACTCTTATAAAGTATTCTTGAAACTTAACTGTCTAACTTGAACGCTTGTCAAGTATTCTGAAACTTAAACTATCTAACTTGAACGCTTGTCAAGTATCTTTATAAATCTCTGGGGTTTGGTTATCCCTTTTGGATGCAACCAACTGAAAACTGATTTGCAACTTATTTGCAACGAAAACTGACTTCAAAACTGACTTGCAACTTCTTTGCAACGAAAACTGACTTCAAAACTGACTTGCAACTTCTTTGCAACGAAAACGGACTTCAAAACTGACTTGCAACTTCTTTGCAACGAAAACTGACTTCAAAACTGACTTGCAACTTCTTTGCAACGAAAACTGACTTGCAACTTATTTGCAACGAAAACTGACTTCAAAACTGATTTGCAACTTGTTTGCAACGAAAACTGACTTCAAAACTGACTTGCAACTTGTTTGCAACGAAAACTGACTTCAAAACTGACTTGCAACTTATTTGCAACGAAAACTGACTTGCAACTTATTTGCAACGAAAACTGACTTCAAAACTGACTTGCAACTTGTTTGCAACGAAACCTGACTTCAAAACTGACTTGCAACTTGTTTGCAACGAAAACTGACTTGCAACTTCTTTGCAACTAAAACTGACTTCAAAACTTCTTTGCAACTTTTTGCAACTAAAACTGACTTCAAAACTGACTTCAAATATCTCTCTAAATCTATAAACTCTCTATAAACACTCTCTCTCTTAATTTGCAAGTCAATTCAATTCCGTAATTGAAAAAAATTTGCAAACAACAATATAAAATGTAAACAACATTTCACTCTGGTATTATTATGTTTGGTACATAAAATAAAATTATTCTATACTGAATATAACAGTGAAATTAACTCTCTTTTTGAAATTAACTCTCTTTTTGAAATTAACTCTCTTTTTTCGAAATTAACTCTCTTTTTTCGAAATTAACTCTCTTTTTGAAATTAACTCTCTTTTTGAAATTAACTCTCTTTTGAAATTAACCTCTTTTTGAAATTAACTCTCTTTTTGAAATTAACTCTCTTTTGAAATTAACTCTCTTTTGAAATGAACTCTCTTTTTTGAAATTAACTCTGTTACAATTAACTCTCTGTTACACTAAGGAAAATGTATCACTAGTGTCTGAAGTGTTCACTGTGTTTCTTGTAAATTCTGACTTACTCATTATTAACTGTTAATAATACTGACTTTTCAAGTGTATAAATTACTTAAGAAAACAAAATGTACTTAACAAAATTTTCTATGGGGAAATCCTTAGAGACGTGTCCTGAACGTCTTGTTGGCTACTTCTTCTTGGATGAAAACTAGGCGTGAAGAACTTGGAGTCGTGACACACCGGTCAAGGGTGGATGTTACGAACTAGAAGTCGTGACACGCCGGTCAAATGGTTTTATCCTGATAAATCTTCTTTTATAAATCTTCTTTTATAAATCTTCTTCTTTTATAAATCTTCTTCTTTTATAAATCTTCTTTTATAAATCTTCTTCTTATAAATCTTCTTCTTATAAATCTTCTTTTATAAATCTTCTTTTATAAATCTTCTTTTATAAATCTTTCTTTTATAGAATCTTCTTCTTATCCTGGTAAAGGGTCGCCAAGCTGTTAGACCCTTCCTTCTTCTATGTGTTTATCATCTGGCTATAGGGTCGCCAGCTGTTAACCCCCCCTTTTATGGCCCTTTGTCGGTTCGGATTCGAAGGGGGTTCTAGTTAGGGAGGCAAGCAACGGATATTTCTTCTGATACTTTTCTAATTCTTTCTCTGATACTTTATAACTTTTCGACTTTACTAAGTTCCTATGACGATTTCCCAACTCGAGGGGGAAAATAAAAGTTTCTCTTACTGAAATTTACTTCTTAAAAAATACAGGTACTGCTCTGAATTTACAGGGGTAGAGGTTCGACCTCCCTCCCGCAGCGAGGCTGCTAACCAGGGGAGTCTCTTGGCAGTGACCAAGGCAGAGTCTCGTAATGAAGTGTCCTTCATTTTACAAATACATGTATAAAAATATGCCTGAATGTTGGGGATGGCAGTTGGAGGGTTAAGTTTCCCCCTTTTAAACACGATCAGGTGTTTGAAAGTTTCCAAATAAAAATTAAAAAAATAAATAAAAATAAAAACTAATCTTATTTTTTTTTTGCCACGTCTTCATTTCTGAAGGCGATATCATTTTTGTTTGGGTTTATTACAATTATGATTTCGATTATGGATTACTTCCCATTCGCTTATGATTGTCCCTTACAATTCTATTAAAGTACATTCTTACATTATATATAAAGTCATTACATTCAATTATAGTTTCATTGAAGTACATTACGTCGTTACCATTCTTACAGTGTTTTTATATATATATATATGGTTAGATTATATGGTTAGATTATATGGTCAGATTATATGGTCAGATTATATGGTCAGATTATATATGGTTATTATATATATGGTTATTAGTACAACACAAGTACATGAGACCTGACAAGATAATTTATATACAACATAATATGTTATATTACATTATATGTTATAGATTTGGATCAAAGCGAAAGATGTTGTTTATCTTAGAAACGTTCGGTTCTGCTGATTCGCAAATTGAGCATTTAACTACTGTAAGCCTAATGAATGCCTTGAAGGTTCACGCACTTAAAAAAAATAATAATAAAAAAAAATATATGTGGACGTATTTTACATGTACATAATCCATGGGTTGTGTGCGTAATATAGAGACGCGTAAAATATGGACTGATAGGTTGATAGGTATCAGTAGACAATAGGTAGGAAACAACATAACTAATGATGTATAGAGAATGAAGTTTCTTTTTTTTTTTTTATTATTATTCTTATTATTATTATTATTATTAAGGAATTTACCATACATTCAATACGGAAGATGTCCAAATACTAAACACGTGATTCAGTGTTCAAGGTATGGAAAACGTGAAGAGAATTAAGTTACTTTATGACGTCATAGTTATTAAATTTTGTACGTATAATACAAATCATTATTAGGAAGATTTACAAGAACGAATTAGAGGCAGAGTTATATGCAATGTGTATGCATAATCTAGGGACGAGGGTGAGATGCAAGACAATCACAATTAATTAATTAACTTCTATAACAAATAAAAATGGATACGACTAAACCATAGGTATGGTAGATCGTAGGGTTTTGACACGATCAAGAATAGGAAGCCACAAGTAAAATTACTATCCAAACTCGCGTTAAGCGATTTTGGTTCTTATGTAAAAATGAATATTGATCATTCATTTCATTTTTACATATATATATATATATATATATATATATATATATTATATAATATGTATGCATGTATATATGTGTAAAAATGAACAAAGAATAATTCCTATGTTCAAATATTTTTATATTCATTTGTGTAATTTTTTAGATCCATTCATACGATCCTTATATTCATTTATATAATTCTTACATCCATTTATATAATTCGTATATTTATATAATCCTGTATATTTTTATATTTTATTCTTATATATATAATATATAATGATATATATATATATATATATATATATAATATATATATATATATATATATATTATATTATATATTATATATATAATATATATATATATATATATATATATATTAATATATATATATAATATATATATATATATAGATTATATATATATATATAGAATATTATTATATATATAATATATATATATAATATATACATATATATATATATATATAATATATAGATATAATATTATACATATATATTATATATATATAATATATATATAATATATATATAATATATATATATATATTATATATATATATATATATATATATATATATATATATATATATATATATATAATATATTATATATATAATATATATATAATATGTATATATATAATATATATATAAATATATCTAATATATATATATATAATATATATATAATATATATATTATATATAATATATATGTAACTATATATATATATATATATAATATATATATAATATACAGGGCGTCCCAAAAAAAATGTATACACACTTTAAATACTTATAAAGGCAGTGTTTATTAAAATACCTTTCATTTTCAAAATGTAATAGAATCTACAGACATTATTTAATTGTTTTTTTGTCAACGCCTGTTTTCAAACTGACGTCCGTTCTGGTCCAGGCACTGCTGATAACGCGAAGCAATGGAATTCCAAACATCACGAACATTTCGTTTGGTATTTGTGTGCATTCTCGTTCAATGGCTGCTCTCAATTCAGCGACTGTTGCTGGTTTTATAGCGTAGACTTTGTCTTTTAAGTATCCCCATAAAAAAGTCTAGTGGTGTGAGGTCTGGTGAACGCGGAGGGTATTCTACGAAACCCCTTCGTCAATCCACTCCACATCGTGCCAAGTACCACTCGCAATACTCCACTCTTCGGTCCGGATCATCTTTATTAATAAGCATGGACTAATCTTGGATGTAACTTTTCCATTGACAGCGCTTCAAAATGCGTTTGGACAGACGATTCTGAGATTCCTACCTCACGACTCGCTTGCCGCACAGATTTTCTTGGACTTTGGTGGATACGTTTTTCCAGTACTCTTTCTTGCTTTGTGGGGCTTGTCGATGTCCGTGGCTTCCGGAACGCTTTTGTGGACATTCTGAACAGTTCCATCGGCTTCAAACTTATCTCTAATTCGAAGTGATGTAAGTCGCGTTTGGTGGATCTGTTTTGAAACCCTCCTAAACTGTCTTTGCACTTCAACTGCGTTTTCACACTTCCAGTAGCATTTTAGAATGAATTTCCTTTGTTCAAAGCTTAGTCTGACTGCCATTATTAATTCTAATGGGTTTAACTTGGAAAGAAAGAAAGAAACATCATTGAGCTATCAGCTGTTAAAGTGTGTATACATTTTTTTGGGACGCCCTGTATATATATATATATATTAGTTATATATATATATAATTATATATATAATATACAATATTATATATAATATATATATAATATATATATATATATATATAATATATATAATATATATATATATTATATATAATATATATATATATAATATATTATATATATATATATATCTATATTATATATATATATATATATATAATTTATATATATATATATATATAATTTATATATATATATTATATATATATATATATATATTATATATATATATATCAATTATATATATATAATATATATATATATATATATATATATATATATATATATATATATAATAGTATATAATATGTTCCTTGTGAACAGACGTGTTTTATCGAGTGTCCTGTTATCAATTTGAATAGTGGTTTTCGTTGAAGTGTTTTAAAAAAAATAGTGTTCGGTGCATTCATAACTAAATTACTTCGTGCTACTAATCATTCATTAACGAATATATTTCATTTATTGTCGTTATTCAATACATATTATTTGATCAAACGTGGCTTGCCGTGTTGTTTTTCAAATCTATCAAAAACGTGCTGACATAAGGTTCATTTTTCCTTCCTTCGAGAGGTCAGGTAGAGTGTTGTCCCGCACCGTGTGAAGAAAGGGAAAAACGTGGGTCAAATCGCGAACAGATAAGTGTTATAAATACTTTCTTTACACGATCTTTTGTCGGTAGCTTAATTCTATATCATTTAGTATAAATTTGTGTTACAAGAACCTGTTTCTGCGTTTCAAAAACGCGGTAGACCTACATTGTAATTTATTAATTTCCAAACGCTCGTATTTTGTTTTTGTTTTTTTTTGTTGTTTAACTAATTAAAAAGCATGGCACCCCCGTCAAGTACTTGCAGTCGCTGTGAGGGAAATTTGCCGCTTACCGCGTTTTACAATGGCTAATAATAATGAACAGTTAGTTTGCAGGTGGTGCTCAAACTTAAAAGTGCTGAGGAACGAGTTAGAACGTGAGAAGGAGGCCAGAGTAAGCCTTGAAGAGAGGGTGATCCTCCTGACCGGCAAAATTAGAATCCCTTGAGACTCCAGTACGAACCCTCCTGCCTCAGTTTTCTATAATAATATAAATAGATTATTAATAGCCCTCTCTCTTCTCCTAGTTCCCAACCCTTCGTTCGAGTGCGTAATGGAGCCCCATTGAGAAAACCTAAGACATGTCTACCAGTAATAACAAACAATAAGTTTTCTGTTTTAGGTTTTGAAGATGATGATGAACCGGAAATACGACTCGTTGGCGATTCCATTGTTCGAGGACAGCTCGAGGGTGGAGGGTGGAGGAGGATATAACTAATAGTGTTGACCAATTTACAGATGGTACCTCCGAGGACACAACGTATGTTATTCATGTCGGTACTAATAACGTTTTAAATTCTAGATCGGAAGAACTGCTGGCTAGGTACAGGGACTTACTAGAGCGATTAAAGGAAAAAACTAATAAGATTGTTTTAACAGGTATACTTCCTCGAATTATCCATCGTAACGATTTCTACAGCAAGGCGACCTATATTAACAATAACCTAAGTCTCTTTGGCCAACAGGAAGGAGTGCATTTTGAGAATTTTTGGAAAGTTTCTGCGGCAGGAGGGACTTGTTCTCGGAAATGGACTTCATCTTAATGACGTAGGAGCTGCGCGTTTAGGAAGGACTATTTCATAATACTGTCCTTCTTTTCAGCTGCCGTAACTCGAACGGTCCCAGCGTAAATTCCATAAATTTCCACTGCGCTCGCGAAGCTGTCGCAATTACAAACAATTTGAAGGTTCTATCCTTAAATGCTCGTACCCTACGAAATAAAATAGACGATTTTTTCTTTAATTGCTTGTAAGACTATGATATAATTGCGATAAATGAATCGTGGCTTAGCACTGAAACTCGTGACTTGTAGGGGAGTATCAAATTAAAGGTTATAGACTTTTGTTAAAAACGATAGGTAGGCGAGGAGGCGGTGTTATGTTGTATATCAAAGATAATATAGCGAAACGTTATAAGTAAAGCACACAATTCCAGAACCGATAGATTCGACTATAGCAGAACTTAAATTGAACGATTTCAAACTTGTTGTTGCAGTTATATATAGGCCCCTAATCAACAGCTGATACGGACGAAGCGTTGTATCGTGAACTAAAGCGAATAATCGGTAGTGAGCAGGCTTTAGTTTATGGTGACTTTAATTGCGCTAATGTAAATTACGAATACAATGCAGGGAGACGCGGAAGGTAATCGTTTAGTTAATTTTCTCGAGGAAGCTTTCTTATTCAAAAGGTTGGGGAACCTACGAGGTTGGACAGTATTTAGATTTAGTAATAACTACGGATGATAGGCTAATTACTGATCTTCAAATATAGAACCGTTGGGCAATAGCGATCACAATATGGTAGAGTTTGTCCTCTCAGTAAGTCACTCGAAACCAGCTAACTCGACGAAAATTCCTAACTTCCAGCACGCAGACTTTAGTAATTTCGAAATAAATTGTCACACGTCAATTGGGAAAACGTGATGGGAACTCCACGCAAAACTAATGTGGGAATCGTTCGAAACAGTATTTAGGACTATAAATGAGGAATGTGTACCGTACAAAATTAAGCGTGCGAAAGTAAACAACAAGCCCTTGTGGTTTACTTCTAGAGTAGGAGACATTATAAGAGTAGAGATAGGGCTTATAGGCTACATAAGTGCGATAAAGACAATTTGTGGTTACGAAACAACTACATATCTCTAAGGCGTGAAGCGAAAAGTGTAATAAAAAAGTCCAAGCGCGAATTTGAAATCTCCATAGTTCGTGACGGTAAAGAAAACCCCACCAGCGATTCTTTCAATAGTCAATAATAGAAATCCAGTAAAAAGCGTCTTGGGGCCT
>JAJOZX010001174.1:385000-442500 GCA_023014485.1 Bathynomus jamesi
TAATGTATATGGTTGTAAATTTTGACTTGGTCCGCAATCGATATGGACCGTGACTTGATGGATACCGTAATGAAATTGACTGGATTCTTTGGATCTGATATATTTGCATGTCCGTTATAAATAGATATAGAGTGTAACATTTGTGGATAGTAGTCTATTATGACTTGATCCTCTGGATCCAGAGATTCTATCTTTAGTTTTAAATCGATAATTAATTAGTTTTAAATTGATAATTATTTAGTTTCGTAAAAATTGGTCGTTGCCAATTTACCGGCATGGAACAAGGAACTCTTCTAGGAAAATTAAATACACTATAGTCCGAATAAGTAATGGTAAATGACAAATACTATAGTTTTTTCTTTTTCATGATGCTAGCCCGACGTGGGCAACGGGTCACTCGCAAAGAGAGAGAGCGAGAAAGACTTGTGTTTTGTGTAAATAAAACTAATAAATAGATGAAAGTCAGTGAAGTAATAGAGGTCTGAGCCGAGTTCGGATATATTTTATAGACCCCAAATCTGGAAGCGGTGACAAGCAGCCTGTATATTCATCACTGGTGTACGATTATTAGAGATTGTGTCGTACTTTTGATGGTGAAACACAACAATGATAAATTCCTACTATTTTGAGTAACGTCATTATAAAGAAAGTTTAGGTAATATTACCGGCTTAAATTGATGCGTAAAAAGATACAAGTTGGCATCACGGGGATTTGCTTCCGCCCGAATTGTTCACTCTGCATAACCTAAAACTGTAGTATTCGGCTATATCGGAGATGTGGGCCTGAGCTAGGTTGTTCCGTTTAACATAATAATTTATTTAAAGTAAATGGACATCTTAAGCATGCTTAATATTTTAGTGAGATTTCAATGTTTTCGCTAAACCTACGAGTAAATCATTGAGTGCTGCATGTAAACAAATAACTCATCAATTCCCTGCCTCTTACTGACTGTCTTCAATCCACTCTTCATTTTCCCACCTGCTTCACAAAGTGTCCCTCTATACTTCCCGTCGGATGGCTATGGTGCACCTGACCATTGACCAATGATCTTCCTACTATCTCTGTGGTTTTCAGTGCATCAAAGAATGCAGTTCCTTCATCTGTCTATTCATCCTCAACACAGCTCTACTTGACTGGGTGGAATTATAGGCTTTTCATCTCATCAATTCCCTGCCTCTTACTGGCTGTCTTCAATCCCTCTCTGTTTGTCGTAATGTTAGATCACTTTTTACTATCACTGTTATAATGGTCATTGCCCTTTTGAACTCTCTAACTGTATGCTTCATCTTTTAAGGAGAGCATGCAGTACCAGACTTTTGACACATTCCTTTTCTGGCCAACTCTCTAATGCAAGGGTTAATCAGTATGTTCAATCTTTCACCTACTCTAATTGCCAGCTCTGGAACAATCTTCCTTAATCCGTCTTTCCTCTATCTATGACCTCAAATATTTCAAATGCAGAGTGTTTAGGCACCTCAAAACCTTGAACCTTGATTTTGGCCCTTCTTCCTGTATGGGAGGGGCATTTTGTAGGCAGTCGCCCTTGGTTCCTCCTTCCAGCATAAAAACCGCTGGTAAATATGCTATAATTCAGAAAACCTTCGTGCGTAAGCATGTGTCCGGTTTCAGGAAACCTTCGTGCGTAAGCATGGACAGGCTAGTTGTCTCTGGTAATAAATAACAGATGGAGTTCAGTGTTCAAAATTGTAAAGTCACATATTTTAGTAACTGTGTACTAGGATGGGGTGAAACGCAATTCTTTGTGGAATATTTATTCGCTTCACCTATAATTTGCTGTATTGGGTTCTATAGATGACATAAAGTGATATAAAAGAAAAATCAATTTTGCCCTACTAGCGCATTTTGGAGAAAAACAAAATGGCCGCTAGTCAAACATATAAATGCTTATAACTTGAAAAATATGCATCCAATTAAAAGACACTATAGAATAAAAATTATTCAAAATAAAACATACATTAGAAAGTGCCCTTTTATAAATTATTTTCTCAATTTTAAATTTTATCAAAATTTACCTCGATAAATATCACAAATAAATAACTTTTTTCTAAATAAATGAAAAATTCTTTGATGACCGAAGTATATTACTTTGATAATAGTTAATAACCTTATATAATTTTGAATATTTAAACTATAATCTACGACAACACTAATCAACGAGAGAAATTATTGACATTTTATTACCACAATTGCAGAAACATATAATATAATCAATGCACTTCCAAAAAGATCCCTTTACAAAAGTCGTGAAGTGTTTGCTTTTATGAAATTGGTGAATTATTTCAGTCTCTAATTAAAAGCTAATTGTCAAAAAGTGAAGTCATTTCTTTCTTGGTTTCCATACATGGCAGCAATGAACGAGACCTAATTCTTGCTCTTATAAATCCATCACGGGATTCTTGGGAATATACAGATGAGGCCGCATCGGTGACAAGTTTTATTGCCCTCTCGACACTTTGTGAATGAAGTGGATAATTGGGTAGGCACAGTTTTTTAACCCTAAGTGCATTGAGTTCAATATTTGTGAGCGCCATAGTGAGGGGAGGTTCAGTCAGCATTTCTTTTGACCAGTAAATAATATCATCCCATGCGTTTGCGTTGAAATTTTTCTCAGGAACCTTAAATTCTCTGATTTTGGACACATTTTCCGTCTTTGTTCTAATGTTCATGATGAAATCAACTGCTCGGTTTCGTTTTTGTTCTGATGTATCTGATAACATTGCTATCAGAACATTTTCGCAATGAGCAAAATATTCGTTTCTAGCAATGTAAGGCTTCACTACATTCTGAACATCCTTTGGAAGAAGATGAAATCTTTTAATTGCTCCAAATATGTGATGTGGTCCATTCCATATATATGGTCTACTCTTGATGTCGAACCAGCTTGGTCCATAATTTGTAACAATGAAGAAAATTATTGAATAAAGAGCCAATGAAGGAGTTTTCTCTGTAATGTATAGGCGGCAGACACGATTTGCTAATGTCAGCCATCGAGAATGGTTCAGTGGTCCGGGTTTTGTATTTTCCAAATCTTTTGGGACATTCCCACTTCTTATAGCTGCAATAATTTTGTACAAATACTGTTGATCTTCGCTAAGATCATCGATAACCTCTTCTGATATGTGTGTTAAATCAATGCCTTCTCTAATTGGTTTGAAATTGACTGCAGGCATTTTTTCACATTCTTTCAGTGCTACTCGATTTTTCCAGTGAAACATTGGGCTTTTTGTTTTACTATCAAAATGTTCAAATAAGTGTCGAAGGGGAAGTTCATTTGTATGCAGCATACAAATGCTCCATTGTAACGGTTTCTTTAGTTTTCTTCTATGAGGTGGATGATCCCACCCTTGGCACCTGTGTTGGTATTTGTACTGTCACATCCTATGAGACGGATGCTCTCATTAATAGCTGACTCTTGAAAGAAGGAGAACAAACTATCAGTTATATCTTGAGCTTTACCAGAAGAAGGAACTACATGGGTTAAATATTCATTTCCTGGCTCAGACACCAAAACATAGTGTTCCTCTCTAACTAATGGGGTCTCCGTACCATTTGTTTCCTTTCTTCACCTTCATCAAAGTTTTTTCCTTTCTTCCGTCAAAAAATATAGCAGATATGACAGCAGGATTAGCTTTACTCTCCATCACCAAACTTTTTCTCATTTTCTCTCTTTCCCGTCGGATTTTGTTCTTGTCAATCAAAAGCGTACTATCTTCTTTAGTGATTGATCCATAATCAACTAAAGCAGCTGAAGCCAAAGTATCTGCTACTCGATCTGAAATTCCAAATCTATCGGCTTCCATCGCTAGAGTAGGCAATGGAAGTTTCATTTGACCTTGTATGGCAACTGACTCATAGTCTGATTCATTCTGATGTGGGTCTAATTCATATTGTGTGGAAGTACTCTCTACATGTGAAAAACACTCTATTTCGGTTAAAATATGAGAGTCCTTCATTTCTCTTCTTCTTTTAACCATTCCTTCTTCTGTCCACAATTTCCTAGACTGCATTTTTTTAATTCGTTTTGTCATGACTTTATCAACGCCCCCTATTTTCATTATATGCATCGATCGCTGATCTTGTAAAAACAGAAGCTCTTCTTTTGGTACCTTCAGTTCTCTTCGACAGGTGCATCTTATGTGAACATCTTCGCAGCTCTCAGGACAGCCAAAGTTTTGATGGGAGATAAAAGGGCATTTACAGGCACTGATATCAAATAATTCTTCCAAGGTGTCATTAAAATTTTCTCTCATTTTGACACTACTTTTTGATCTACTAAGATTGTTTGTTTTGCCGATGAACCGCTTTAATTTGATATAAACTGATTTGTCAGCTATTGCAGGAATTGAAGCTTTTCTCCAAATACAGAGTATATCTTCAGTAATTTTGTTGAAAATATCAGAGTTATGTGAAGTCACCGAAGTGGCTTCTTTTAAAAGAACATGGTATTGGCCCACCTGTTTATTTATTGGCAATGTTATAAGCGGAAGCTCTTGTGCTGTTCCAAATATAAACTGTGGTTTTGACTGACTCCTTGTAGCTCTAATATTTGAAGCAGAAGCCATATTTGTTACTAATTATCAGAAATTACCAATTCCAATCCAACAAAAACCTGAAAAATAAAAATTTTCATTAAACATCTGAAACATTTATATGAAGTAGAAAATGTGAAATAAACAATTTTTGCTTCAGCAAACTTTTTTGTGAAAAGAGTGCTTCTCGAGTTATGAAGCGTATAATGACTGGCTGGCGGCCATTTTTTGTGGGGAAAAATGGGGTACTTAGGATGAATTGAAAATTTTTTAATTCTCATATTCTTTTTTATCACCATTCAATCCATCTTATTACCAGTGAAGCAATAGTTGAAAAAATTTTCACCCCACCCTACTGTGTACGGATATATGAGACGCATTTATTATGAGAATTATAAGGAATTGTGAACACTAGTCAGTTTAGAGAAGTGATAAGTAATGTGAATTAAAAAGATAAATCTGTAGATAATAAAAATGTTACCCTTACCCGCAAACTCCGCTATACAGTTTTCTTTGTGTACATAAAGAATGGAGTTTTAGCACAAACATTTGATGTTGCTTATTAATTATCACACAAGGTTTGGCGAGGCAGCCAAATTCCAATATTAAACAAGTGTTGGGTATTTTGTTGACTGTTGTATATGGAAATCTTCTGTATTAGCTGTATTATTTTTGTCTTGATGCGTATATATACATGTTAAATAGCACCAGTGTGTAGTATTCTTGTATTTGCGTCTAATGTATATACAATTCTTCTCTATTGGTTGTGTTATGTTTGATGTAGATATATGTGTTAAGTAACTCCAATTATTCCTGTTTTGTCCCTAATGAATGTTAACAGAAGAGGAAGGAATGAGTTGTGTTTTACTTCTCCTTTACACCATATAAGCAAATATTAATGGAAATGTTGGGTATATGCATAAACGATACAGTGTGGCGTGTGTGCGTTTGTACTTTTCTCTTTCAATTAACCTTCACATCATAGGCAATGTTGAATAAATTGCTAACAATTTTCTGTAGGCAACTGTATTAATAAATTAATTACCAGGAAGTTCATTAACATATAAATAAATTTCTGTCTTTATAAAATACCTTTAGGCAATACTATTGGTTTAAAAGCCTCGCTGGCAACTTTCTCGACAGCTGGTGGGGAGAGTTGCCAGACATGCCGGGTAAAAGATTGGAGTTAATATTCTGCTCTTACATTCGTGTTGCAACCGACAAAAGAAATTAAAAAAGTGTATTTATATATTTTCCCTGTACATATTTCCCTCTATTTATAGTCTGAAATAAAGTGTTTGCTGCTCACCGACTGTTTATCCAATAAAATACAGGCTCCGTCCAAAAATAGGATATTCTCCGCATATAATTATTGTTCAGTAATTAGTTCGCATAAGGTGCCATGAAATCTTTGTCAGATCGTAATTCCAATGTGTATTGATGCATCTGGCAACTTTTCCGCCAGCTGATGGGACACTGTTTAAAGGAAGTAATATAAACTAAGCCTACAGTAAATAATTAAATTATAGCCACCCATGTATCTAAAATGATTTACATAAATTCATTAACATATTATGAGAAGCATCTTTATAAAATACATTTATAAAAATATTATTGGTTGGTTTAAAGGCCTCGCTGGTATGTTCTGGTATATATATATATATATATCATTACAGAATTTAAATTCTGTACCGATTCATCGATTTGTAGTACATGGTATTCCATGCATTAAAACCAAGCTCACCCTCTCGTCTGTTGTTAATTTCGCAGTCATCCCCTACCTAAAAGAAAACGTTGTGATTTATTATACGTGGGAGAAACTGGAAGAAATATTTAAACCCGTATTGAAGAACATAAATATGCCTTCAGAAGTTGTAATACTAATAATGCAATTTTTTATCACGCCAGCCAAAATGATCATGCTATAGATTGGGAATCAAGTAAGTTACTTCATAAATGCAACAATTATGTCAAACGAAATATAATAGAATCTGTATGGATAGAACAAGTGAATAATTTTAATTTGTGCGAAGGTACTTATAAGCTGGACCCTCTAATGAGATTCTTGGTCGGTCAAAAAATCCCTTACGGCGTCGGGCGAACGGGTTCTAACCTAAGTGTGAATTTCTTAAAGGTCTCTGGATTGTTTCCTTACTCGCTTTTGGTTCATTCGTTTTTTCGGTAAAATGTAAATGGAATATTAAAACGTAATAGTAATAAATGTAAATGGAATAATAAACGTAATAGTAATAAATGTAAATGTAATAATAAAGTAATAAATGTGGAAATAAATGTAAATGCAATAATAATAAATGTAATAATAAAGGTAATAAAATAAATATAATAATAAGTGTAAAGGCCTGATTACAGTGGCGGCTCGTGACTTTCAGTTATGGGGGTGCTGCCTCATAAATTGCGAACAATTGTGTTGATTATATAATATATATATATATATATATATATATATATATATATATATATATGAGAGAGAGAGAGAGAGAAAGTCGAATAGATAAATATAACTACTCACTACTCAGTCATAAAAATAAGTAAAATAGTATCATAAAATCAATTATAGGGTACTTACGCTTAACGGGTAATTTCGAATTTGCCAAAAATTTTATTTATAAACAAATTCCATTCTTCTGTTTTTATTCTGAGCGAAAAAATATTCTAAGAAATGAAAGCTATATATTGTAAATAATCCAATTATTATATAATTAACTTCAATCTCACGACAAAAAATAAATGATAACGAATCATTGATAAATGCAATTCGGAAATTAAATTTCGAATTAGCAAACGATACAGCAACACAACTACCACGTCAAACAAACAAATCGGCACTGCTCTGTCCACAGTGCTTTGGATCCTCTTAAACCCGTGATTCTGACTCGCTCTTCGTACATCCGCCACCGAGGTTTCAAGCGTTTCGAACAAAATCTGGAACTGTTAAGTATGCAGTTCCACAGGAAGGCTGAAGCTACTTTCGTGATTCATTCGTTCGGCATTGAAATAGTTTAAGGAAAAAAGGATATAATCTGATTTAAAAACGCAAAGTTCATTGAAAATAAACAATCAGAGAGGCTATTTTAAATATTTAAATATAAAGATCATAAGATCATGGGGGTACTGCAGTTCCGCAGTGCCTACCGACGAGCCGCCCCTGATTTAAAGTCATAATAATAAATGTTAAAAAGGTAAATGTAATAATAAATGCAATAATAAATGCAGTAATTATGTCAAAAGAATAGAATCTGTATGTGTAGAACAAGAAAATAGTTTTAATTTGTGCGAATGTACTTATAAGCAGGACCCTTTGTTTCCTTCTCGCCTTTTTCATTCGTTTTTCGGTTTATAATTTCTGTATAATAAACAACAATGTAATAATCAATGCAATAATAAATTTATAATTTCTGTAATAAATAATAATGCAATAATAAATGTAATAAATGTAATAATAAATGTAATAATTATGTAAAAAAAAAATAGAATCTGTATGTATAGAACAAGAAGACAGTTTTAAATTTGTGCGAATGTACTTATAAGCGGAACCCTTTAATAAAATGCCCTTCCGCTGTCGGGAGAACGGGATCTAACCTAAGTGCGAATTTCTTAATGGTCCCTGGACTGTTTGCCCTCTTGTTTTCGGTTCATTCGTTTCTCTGTATCCACCCGAAGAGGATGCAAGTGGGCATCGAAACTGTTGTGGAAATAAACTCTATCTATTAGAGTGGGTTTTTATTATCATATTTCGACCTTCACGAAGAAAAGTGAAGTTTTTGCATTTAAAAATTAATATATTTATAATCAACACTCAATATTCCAATGATACGCGACATTTGCGCCGCCCTGTATATATAATTTGTATATATGAATGAAAATGAAAAGGTTTATTGGCAGACTATAGTCCATATAACAAATATTATTAATACAATGACAGTTCACATATTAAGGATAGAAATATATATAGTTCATTAGAAATAATACAGTAATGTCGAATTTAAGTGGAGCTACAGACAGACGTTTTCGTACCAACGATTCCATAGCTTAGAGGATAAATGGCAGGACTCATGGATAGCTTGGATAACCGGGTTGGTTGATTTTTTAATTCTTTACATTAGACTGTATTGAACACGTCTTGTTACCTCCGGAAAGCTCGGGACATTACGGGTAGCAAACATTTGCGAAGCTGAGCATCTCGGCGGTAATTTATGTAAGAGTCTAAAAGACCTGTTGTACAGCAAATTTAGGGTTCTGCCAGAACTTTTCTTATAGTTCACCCAGAGTTGCTGTCCGTAAATAGTACTGCAGAAAGTACGAAAGAGAGTGTCTTTAGCTTCACTTGTACAGAACCGAAAGTTCCTTATAGTCATATTCGCTTTAGCACAAAGGCTTCGAGATTGTTTTCTTATATCCAAGTCATCACTCAATGAGCTGGTAATAGTTTGACCCAAATACTTAAACTCTTGTACTTCCTCGATTACTTCACCTTTCATTTTAAACCTAATATCAGCTGGCTGATTACAGCTTTTAGGATGAAACTGCAAAACCTTAATTTTTGTAACATGAAAAAGAATATCATGTTTCCGCGAATACACCTCGCAGACTTTTAGTGGCTGATCCAGACCTTTAACAGAGAGACTTTATTAACACCATATCATCGGCATACACTAAGTTATTTATCCTTGTGTTATCTACACAACATCCCACTGTTGCTTCATTAAGTGAAGCAATTAATCCGTCAATATACACATTAAACAATAAACAGCATTGGGGAGAGCAAGGAGCCTTGTCTCACCCAGCAAAAGTAGCCAAAACATTCGGTTAGTACATTGCCCCACGTAACGGTAAAAGATTGGTGGGAATACCAAAATTTCAATAAATTTAATATGTACATGGGAACCTTCCTGTCTTCTAGTTTTTTATATAAAATATTGTGGTTCACTCTATCATATGCCTTACTTATATCTAGGAAATAGCTACAAATAGTTGAATTACTGTCAGTGTATTTAGATATTGTTTCTTTAAGTACATAGATACAGAGGTCAGTTGAGTGGGACCTTTTAAAACCAAACTCATTAGATGTCCATAGGTAATTATTTAATCGGAGTAACAAGAGTTTTCCTCGTAGTTTCTAGAAGCAGGAAGCGACAGCAATAGGCCTGTAATTATTGCTGAGCAGAATGTCTCCGTACTTATTTTTAACCAGGGGCAGGATATATACCCTCATATATACAACATTATATATATATATATATATATATATATATATATATATATACGCGCCTCGATGGTGTAGTGGTTAGTGTCGCTGACTACGAATCCATCGGCCCCGGGTTCGAGACATGGTGATAGCAGCCGTCGCGCAGCAAAACCCAGCTGTTCATTCTTCCACACGAAAGAAAGTGGTTGGTAGATAAATGGGTACCCTGGGTGGCCGAGTGATTAAGACGCTGGGCTGCTGGTTGGGCGTGGTTCGGAACCCACGTTAAACTGTAGGTCTAAGGTGGAGTGAAAAGCTTGACCTTCGTCAGAATGAACAATTCTGGAGGAAGCTAACCAAAGGTTATATATATACTTTGTGTATATATATATATGTATATATATAGATATATAGTTTGGGGGGTATTGCTGCATAACCCCACTTCCCCCCTTGGAGGGTCTAAACCCCATTGTTGCAATTATTAATCATGTTGCATGCAATTGCAATGCACTCGGGATTTTTGCCATCATACTACTGGCCGGGTTTGTCTGGCCTGAGCGTTGTGCCAGTTTCTGGCCTCTTTACTTTCGTCATAATCGCAATTACGTTCATATAAATGTGAAAATAATGGAACTCTCCCTTGAAGAAGGTCACGTGATAAAGAACAGAAATTTTAACATTAAAAATACTGTACTGTAAATTAAAGTTTTCAAGAATGAATAAAATTTCCTATGTAAATTTATATCTTACAGTGTCCATTATTTTTTAATTAATTTTTAATTAGATTTAATTACTAATGAGAGTTGTTTCATAAAAGTTTAAAAACATTTTTGTTCGTTATTTTAAACATTTTGTTAAACTAACACGATAAAAGCATACTTAATTTCTAAGTCGCCAACAATATCATCAAAAATTTTACATAAATTTATTTTGTATGTCCGTAAAACACACACACACACACACCCTTGCTTCCGCTCGAATTGTTCATTCTGACGAAGGTCAAGCGTGTTGCTCCACCTTAGACCTCAGTTTAACGTGGAAACGGAACCACGGGTGGTCAGAAATTACGAAGTCCTCGCCCGGACTCGATCTCACTAACTCACAATCAACAGCCCAGCATCTTAACCACTAGGATACCCAGGGTACCCATCTATCTACCAACCAATTTTTACTGAATGGAAGGATAAATAGCTGGGTTTGCTGCGCACCGCCTGCCGTCACCGGGAATCGAACAGGGGCCGGTGGATTCATAGTCAGCGCTGCTAACTAGTGCACCACCAAGGCGTGTATATATATATATATATATATATATATTAACCTAACCGGGCATTCAATAATATTCCCGAAGATTTAATGAAAACATCACGACTTAAACTTATATGAAATCCCTGAACATTTTAGGGATTTCATGAAATCTCAGTTACAAAGATTCACTGTAATATATATATATATATATATACACCTTTGGTTCATACAATAACCTTCGGTTAGCTTCTGCCCGAATTGTTAATTCTGACGAAGGTCAAGCTTTTCACTCCACCTTAGACCTACAGTTTAACGTGGAATCCGAACCACGCCCCATCAGCAGCTGAGCGTCTTAACCACTTGGCCACCTAGGGTACCCATTTATCTACCAACCACTTTCTTTATTGTGTGGAAGGATGAACAGCTGGGTTTTGCTGCGCGCCGGCTGCCGTCGGGTCTCGAACCCGGGGCCGATGGATTCGTAGTCAGCGACGCTGACCACTACACCACCGAGGCGCATATATAGGGGCCTATATATGAAAATTATTTCACGAAAGTAACACGTAAATAATATTTATGATGAAAATAACCACGAAGGAAAAAGGAAACACAGAATGGTGCTCAAGCGCTTTCGTCTAATGACATCCTCAGGAACACTGAAATAAATAACAAGTTCGAGACTATATATAGGTCACAAAAAATAAAAAAAATAAAAATTGTAGGAGGAGCATACAAATTTACAAGTTTTAGCACTTTGCCCCTCTTGTCTAAATCCGTTCTGAACGAATTCAAAACAACAGGATCAAGCGAAAAAAAGACCCTGACTAATGTGAAATTATTTGTAAGTTAAATAATGGCAGACTCGAGAATATTTCTATTAACAATGTTGCTTGAGTGAAACAAAATTGAAGCATTATTTCAATCAATACAGTGAGATAACTCTCACAAATGGACGAAAAGGGCACTGGACGGCTGTCCCGTTCTAACGGAATAATGATGCTGTTTTACACACGTTTGCAAATCCTTTACCGTCTGTCCAATGTAAAAGGAATCACATTGTTTCCAACCAATTTTATGGATAATGCCTGAATTATTGGTAGGGCTATTTTTTACTAGGATATTTTTCACAATACTGTCATATGAAAATACTACATTAATATTCAAAAGTTTAAGTACATTAGCAATGCCTAAAAAACATGGGAAAATGGAAGTACTAAAATATTCTTCAACAAAGTGCGAGGGTTATTATTCACACTTTGTCTCACTTTGTCGAAGAATATTTTAGTACTTCCATTTTTTCCATGCTTTTTACGCATTGCTAATGTACTTAAACTTTTGAATATTACTGTAGTATTTTCATGTGACAATATTGCAGGGTTGGCAAAAACCTGGGTTTTTCACAAAAAAAAAAAACCAAACTGGGTTTTTGCTGGGTTTTTTTTTTTTTGTTTTTTGATGGGCTGAAATTTTGTTCAGAAAGGTTCGATAATTATGTAGTGCCTAATATATCTATTATTTTATTAATTTATTTATCTATTCTACAATATATATTAAAAAGACATCTTTATTTCACAAAAAGTTCAGATATGAGAAATAATAAAGACATATTAGAATTTTCTCCATTTTAATTTTAGATCTTTCCTTTATTTCTTAACTGCAGATTTCAGCTTTATTTAGACCTAACTCAAATTTAAATTTTTAAGATGCCAAACTCAAAGAGTTATAGAGGTGGAAGATCTAAAGCTAGCGAATGGGACGAGGTGACTTTATTAAGTGATCAGCCTACTAGAGTACTATGCAATTATTGCAAAGAAAGTATCACTCGAAAAATTGATGGAGTGAAACATCATCTAGAGCAGGGATTCTTAACCTTTTCATGCACCTTAACTTTTCATGCACATTAAACATTCATTGCTACGTTTGATAAAATAAATTGTTTTTTATGAGGCAGGAGGGGTCAAGGGCTTCACTATAGTGCTCGCGAGCAAAGTTTTAGGTGATGGTGGAGAGCACTGTACACAACTTAAAGATCACTTTGGTGCTCACGAGCACCAGGTTAAGAATCGTTGATCTAGAGAAATGCAGTAAAAGAAAAGTGGAATGTTTTGAAAATGAGGCAAGAGGTATGCCGAGACTCGAATTTGGAGCATCAGTTGAAACTGATTCACTTCCTCCAACTTTGGCTTCTGGCAAAGATGATCGAAAGATTATAAGTGAAAATGTGCCTGAAATGAGTGACACCAGTGCGGGTTCTTCATCATCCACATTCTGTCATTCAACATCAATAAAGCATAAAAGGCAAAGATCAATTACACCATTTGTGGTAAGAACGACTGTGGACCAAAATGAAGAATTAGATTTACAAGTTGCAAGGTTCTTTTTTTCAGCTAACATACCCTTCAACGTTTTAGAAAATAAAGAATTTATAAAATTAATCAAAGGTCTAAGATCAGGATATAAACCACCAAACAGGAAAAGGTTGGCATCTGATCTGTTAATAAAAGTTAATGATGAAGTAATCCATGAAATGAAGAATGACCTTAATCTTGATGATTGTACCATTACCCTTATACAAGATGGCTGGAGTTCAATAGGTAATGATCCTATTATTGCGCACAGTATTCATAATGGAAAAAGCCATATCCGATTTCAGCAGTAGATGCTGGAAGTACAAAAAAAGATAGCAGAATATTGTGCACAGTTAGCTAGAGAAGCAATAACAAAACTAAAGAAATATATGGCATTGATGTAAGTATAACTATTTTGTAGGTACATTTTATTTTAGTTATAAACTGAATGTAATTCTCCGCCTTGACATACTCAAATGCTCAGTTCCTTATGAGTTATGACATTTTATTTTCAGGTATTTGCTATATGCACTGATAACGAAAACAAACTGATAAGAATGAGAGAAATTCTTAAGGAGGACAACTACAGTCTTATTACTTATGGCTGTTCAGCACATCATCTAAACTTGGTAGAAAAAGATGTTTCCCCAAAATCAGTTCTCAAGCATGTTGTAGAAATTAACAAATATTTCCGAAACCATCACCAACCTCATGTAAGCTAAAAACAAATCCAATAAATTAGCTGCTGTCAGCTTTACTTTTATGCATTAGCACTGTCAATGTTAGCATTAGCACTGTCACCAGTGTGAATCCTAATTCACGACTCATTAATAAGTTGCATAGGCTATTTATTTATGCTGTCAAATCCAGCAATATTTGTAATAAAAATTTATATTTTAGGGTTGGTTAATGGAGAAAGGAGGTATGATGCCGCAACTACCAAATGAAACCAAAACCAGATGGAATTCTCAGTTAGAATGCATAAAAACCTATTTGTCAAATTACTCTCTCTATATAGAAATAAGAGGAGAGCATACTGAAGACATTGATCACAACATCGGAAAATTGATAGATAACTTATCTCTACAGAGAGGGGCACTCAATTTACAGTCACAACTCTTACTTGTTGGAAATGCTCTAGATAAGGTGTGTTTATATTATGCAGTTAAAATTACTTAACTTTAAATACCAATATTAATTTCAAGATATTTTATAGAGTTATAGTGCACATTTTATTTATAGAATCCTGTACTAAAGCACTACTAATAAATAATTAAAATACACTTCATTTTATGTGTTGTAACTTGTAACCAAAAAATAAATTCTAACAATGCATAATTTTAAATGTTTACAGATGTTTTCATTCAGCCATATATAACTTTATAGTTTTTATTTTTTTTGTTACAGTTGCAGGCTGATAATACAACATTATCTGATGCTGTTGAAATTTGGCTCAATTTAATCCAAGATGAAAAATTAGCTCCATACAAAGAAGATATTATTAAGAGATTTAAAAAAGTTATGGAGCTATGTCATCTTTTGGCAAATATAACTGATCCAAAGTATGAAGGTAAATAGGACCTAAATGCTTAACTACTATCAATATATAAAACATAGGTAACCCAACTGTATGGGCAGAAGATTTTTCTCTAATCTGAATCAAATCATTTGGCATTGCCATATTAGATAACAATTAGCATAAATTAGATACCATAACATAAATTATATAATCTATATTATTAGCTTTATTTTTGTTTCCACACAGTTCTATTATTTTTCAGGACAAAAACTGAATAGAGTTCAAGAGGAAGAGGCTGAAGAATGGCTGATTGAAATAAATTCAGAATACATGGCAGAATATTATGCATTCCGCTTAAAAGACGCACTAATTTTTCCTCCTTATTTATTAAAAAATAGTATAGTGAGCTCTACATCAGCTAGTAATTGGTGGAAAATTGTTGAAATGAAAGAAAAAAAAGAGACCAGGTTACCATTAGGTTTTGCTAAACTTATGAGATCTATTCATAGTTGTCCGGCCAGTTCTGGATCATTGGAAAGGTTTTTTTCAACGTTTGGCTTGGTATGGAGTAAAATGCGAAATAGGTTAGGGAAAGAAAAGGCAGAAATGTTGGTTCGAATCTACCGCCACCTAAGGTCAAAAGATGCTGAATATACTGATCAATAATCAATATTAGGTACCACTTAAATTATTTAAATTATAAAGCTGAAAAGAAACCTGATTTATTTTTAGATGTAGGTAGCCAATTAGAAAGTAGATAAATTAGATACAGAATTAGATATAAGGTATTAGGTATTATAAGTTATTAGACAAGAGGTTTGGAGGTGCCTGAGGGAGAAGATGGTCCCAGAGAAGTACGTCAGATTGATTCAGGAAGTGTATAGAGGGGTTACGACGAAAGTGAGGTGTAGTGTTGGTGTGACGGAGAGTTTTGGAGTTGGAGTTGGTCTGCATCAGGGGTCAGCACTGAGTCCATTCCTATTCAACGTGGTGTTGGATGTGTTGACTGAGGAGGTTAGAGGGGTTGCTCCTTGGTGCATGATCTACAGAGCTACAGAAGCTAAGGCTAACAAAGACCCTAAGATCCACTCTAAGGTTAGTCCGAGAGAAAGGAAAGAGTAGGGGGTTAAGAGAAGAGAAGAGAATAAGGGGTTAAGTAAGGAGGAACACCTATCACTCGTGGGTTAACATTCATTCAGAAAAAGAGAAAAAAGACACCATCATCATCATCCACCGGCCACTGCCGACAAGTCAGAAAAATAGTCGGAGAGAATAGGAGAGGGGTGAAAGATGAAAAGAAGTAAAATAAGAACACTTACAAACCATGCAAACACAGTCTTAACTCACAGTCATACCATGCAAACTACAAACATGCAAGAAAAGAGTTACAGACATGCAAAGTAAGGAGAGGATAAGAAAAAAAAAGTAGGTAAAGTTAAACAAAAAGTGGGTTAGCTTACTCTACGAACTACATCTACGTTCATGTTAGTCTAATTTTTTATTTTTTATTTAATTGTTGGCATCACACGCTGGCATGTCACAAGCTGGCATTAATCGTCAACAGACTCATCCTCGACCACCACCCCCACAGCTCCTGTGACTAATTGTTTTTTTTTGTTTTATTTTAAACAACGTTAATATTTTTAAAATGTCTGTCAAGACGGTTCTTAAACACATTAACGCTGGTAGAGTTCACGACGGGCGCGGGAAGATTATTCCATTTATCAATTACTTTAAACGTAAAGAAGTTTTTAGCGATATTAGTAATGAAACGTCTGCCACGCAACTTAAATCCGTTATTACGAGTATTACTATTATCGAAAGTGAACAATTTGTCAAAATTTACGTTATCGATGTTATTAACGATTTTGAAAACTTCAATAAGCTCCCCCTTAATCTCCTAGTTTCAGGTCTAACTCTTTAATCCTATCTTCATAAGACTTGTTGCGCAATGTCGGAATTAGTTTCGTGGCACGACGCTGAACCCTTTCTAACCTATCAATATCCTCACGCAAATACGGACACCAAAACTGAACGGCATATTCTAAATGAGGCCTGACTAGGGACTTGTAAAGGGGCAATATAATATCCTTCGATTTAAATTCGAAATTACGCGCTATGAAGCCTAACATCCTATTAGCTTTTGCGCAAGGCGCCAGGCACTGGTTCCTAACCTTTAAATCCTTAGATACGCGTGCCTAAATCTACTTCCTCGTCAACGCTCGCCAACTCCATATCATCCATCGTGTACGTGTAATTATTGTTACGAGAACCTACATGCAAAACTTCAAATTTGTCTACGTTAAATTGCATCAGCCACTTATCCGTCCACTCCATAATCCTATTTACATCGTCTTGGAGCCTATTTTTATCGTCCTCGTTAACAACCTTACCGCCTATTTTAGTATCGTCCGCGAATTTTGACACGTTACTAGTCAATCCTACATCTATGTCGTTAATGTAAGTTACGAACAGCAATGGGCCTAACACTGAACCCTGTGGGACACCGCTACCTACATCCAACCACCCCGATTCACTACCATTAACTACCACCCTCTGCCTCCTAGCACGAAGCCATTCTTCTAACCAGTTAGTTACCTGACCGCGTATACCGTGCGCTTTGACCTTCGCAATTAATCTCCTATGCGGAACTGTATCGAACGCCTTTTTAAAATCTAAATAAATAACGTCAGCCGCTCTATGCCTATCGTATTCGCGCACTATTTCGTTATAAAATTCTAACAAATTAGTTAAACAAGACCTATGTCGTCGAAACCCATGCTGACTACTATTAATCAAATCTCTACTTTCTAAGTGATCGATGATACGATCCCTAATTACGGATTCCAAAAGTTTACCTACAATTGATGTTAAGCTAATGGGCCTATAATTGCTAGCTACTGCGCGGTCGCCTTTTTTAAAAATGGGCGTGATGTTAGCTAATTTGAAGTCCTCAGGAATAATCCCCGTTTCGAGTGACTGATTAAAAATCTTCGTTAAGGGGCCTACGATAACGTCTTTCAAATCTTTCAAATGTCTGGGATAAAAAGCGTCAGGGCCTGGAGCTTGCTAACTTTTAGCCTATCGATATAATGCGCAATCTCACCCTCGTAAACAGTTATTTCATCCAAAATAGTCTCGCTACTAAATGGAACGATATCGTCCACGTCGGGACATTATTTATGTCTTCTACGGTAAAAACTGTCGCAAAAAAGCTATTGAAAATACCCGCCATCGCCTGAGCGTCAGAAGCCAAAGCGCCATTAACATCCACTAGAGGGCCTACGTTATTTTTTATCGGCTTACGATTATTAACGTATTCAAAAAACTTTTTTGGATTATGTTTACTATCCGCAGCTATAAGTATCTCTAAATTACGCTTGGCATTCCTAACTGATCTTTTAACCTGACGTCTAAGCTCGATATATCTATTAAAGTTGGCTGCCGTGCCACTGTGCTTATTAAGTCTATACGCTCTATTACGCTCGTTTATGAACTCGCCTATTTCCCTAGTCCACCACTTCGGCCTACCATGATTTCTAGCGCGCTGATTAGCCCTACGAAAATCAGGGACTTCTATTACGTTACTATCCTTAGTGTTTTCTATCGATAACTTAAACCTAAGAATTTGATGATCACTACATCCTAAACTCTCGCCTGCTTCTAAACCTTCGACTATATTCTCGCCGTTCGTCATCACCAAATCTAAAATATTGTCGCCGCGCGTTGGTTCGGTAACTATCTGTCGTAAAAAGTTATCTTCCATAAACTCAATCAATCTCAAACCCTCCTCATTACCAGTAAAATTCTCGTAATTAACATTAGGGCAGTTAAAGTCTCCGACAATTATACTATTCCGATTGTCAATAAAATTACCAAAAGTGAGTAAAATCTAGTATCCGTATCGAGGTGTTGAACGGGAGGTCTATAAACAACATCAAAATAAAACTAATACTACGCGCCCTAACTTCAACACATATCGCATTAATTGCTGCCGAAAATCTATCTAACTTAACCTCGATAGCCCTAAGGGAATTACGAATGTACAGCAAACGCCGCCACCAAACCTATGTAACCTATCATTAGTAAAGAGTTTAAAACCCGGTATATCAAGTTCCCCCAACAAGTCCCGAGTCACGGTATTTAACCAAGTTTCAGTGATAGCAACTATATCGTAGTTGCCGGAATAAATTATCGCCTTAAATTCATTTAATTTATTTCTAATACTACGCGCGTTACAATAAAAGACGCTTAAGTTATTTTTTACCACGGGCCCGCGTTTTAAACTATTTTTCACGTCGGGCCCGCGTTCCCCGGACCCACAACGTTTAAAGAAGGCAGAGACAAGACAGGAGGTAGAACAACAGCGAGAAAATTGGAGGGAGGCATTGGAAAGTGGAGGTATGAAAGTTAGTCGGAAGAAGACTGAATATCTGAGATGTAATGTACAACCGGATGAAGGAGGGGGAGTTATGTTAAACGGTGAACTGATCAATCGGGTAGATCGTTTTAAATACTTGGGATCAACAAACGAGGCAGAGGGGGGAGCAGAGGGAGAGGTGAATCGTGGGATACAGTCGGGATGGAGGAGCCGGAGAGAGGTGTCGGGAGTTCTCTGTGATCGTAGGATGCCGGTGAAGCTGAAAGGGAAGGTCTTCAAAACAGTGGTTAGGCCAGCCATGTTGTACAGAATGGAGACGGTGCCAATGAAGAAGACTAGTGACAGAAAGATGGATGTGGCTGAAATGAAAATGTTGCGATGGATGTGCGGTGTAACTAGAAGGGATCGAATCAGAAACGAACGCATTAGAGGAACGATGAAAGTAGTAGAGGCGTCAAGAAAAGTCCAAGAAGCCAGACTGAGATGGTATGGGCACATGATGAGAAGAGAGGAGGATTACGTGGGACGTAGGGTGCTGGAAATGGAGGTGCCGGGACGGGAAGAAGGGGTAGACCGAAGACAAGGTAGAGGGATTGCGTGGCGGCAGACATCCGGGAGAAAAATTTGGACGAGGACATGGTGCATGACAGAAGAGAATGGAGGAGACTCATCAAAAACAGCAACCCCATATAGAGATGGGATTTAAGCTGCAGAAGAAGATTAGATATAAGGTTCATAATGAAACATGTCAAATAAGTAGTTTCTGGAAATTTTAGTTTATATTGGCCTTATCACATTAATTATAGTTTATAGTTGTTAATATATAAAACTGTATAACCATATTATAAAAATGCCAAGTTAAAAATAAGTTTATGAGAAGTAAATGATGTGGGTTTTTTGGGTGGGTTTTTCCTGGGTTTATGGTGGGTTTTTTTGGGTTTTTGGGTACCAACCCTGCAATATTGTGAAAAATATCATAGTAAAAAATAGCCCTACCAATAATTCAGGCATTATCTATAAAATTGGTTGTAAACAATGGGATTCCTTTTACATTGGACAGACGGGAAAGGATTTGCAAACGCGTGCAAAACAGCATCAATATTCCGTTAGAACGGGACATTCGTCCCGTGCCCTTTTCGTCCATTTGTGAGAGTTATCCCATTGTATTGATCGGAATAATGCTTCAATTTTGTTTCACTCAAGCAACATTGTTCATAGAAATATTCTTGAGTGCCATTATTCAACTTACAAATAACTTTAACATTAGCCAGATCCTTTTTTCGCTTCATCCTGTTGCTTTGAATTCGTTCAGAACGGATTTAGACAAGAGGGTCAAAATGCTAAAACTCTGTTAGCTTTTCCTTATAAATTTGTATGCTCCTCCTACAATTTTTATTTTTCTATTTTATTGTTTTGGTGACCTATATATAATCTCGAACTTGTTATTGATTTCAGTGTTCCTGAGGATGTCATTAGACGAAAGCGCTTGAGCACCATTCTGTGTTTCCGTTTTCCTTCGTGGTTATTTTCATCATATATATAAATGTATATACAGGGTGTCCGTAAAAGGTCTTTACTATTTTAATTTTTTATTTTTCAGAGCACGTTAAAGATACAGTTACGAAACGTAAACTATCCGAAAGATCAAGTCCAGAAGTTTAGATTTATTAATTTAAATTAAAGAATTTCAATATAAGCGCCGCGAGTGGCTCCAGCAATATCAAACCGATATTAAACCTCCTACCACACTCTTCTGAGAATATCTTGGTCAATCTTTGCAAAAACCTCGTGATCCGTGCTTCAGGTCTTCTAATGTCGTCGCCAATGGAGGGACGTAGACATTGTCCTTAACAAACCCCCACCAGTTTTGTTTCATGAAAAGCCAACACAAAACGCCTTCTCTAATCCAAACGCCATTATGCGATACTAACAAATGAAGTTTTCACCAGGCGCAATATTGAAGACTTCGGCCACCTACCGCCACATTGAAAATTTCGGCGACCTAGCGGCCAGACTGAAAAAGAAAACAAATGAAAAATTAAAAGCGCTCTGAAAAATACTTAATTAAAATATTATAGACTTTACGGTCACTCTGCTTATATACATATATAATATACATTTAACTGCAAACACGCAGTATAATTAACGTAAAGAACGACGCTTGTATAGGAGAATATTCCGCGCAAGATGAGGAGGGAGAACGAAACAAATGAAAAAATGAGGTAACCACCCGGGAATCGAACCCGGGATCTTCCGATTGCCGGTCAGATATGATAACCATTACACATGGGCCTCACTTGATCAAATGCCGTAATTCTCCTACATACGCGCATACATTCGTTCTCCCTCCTCATCTTACGCGGAATATTCTCCTATACAAGCGTCGTTCTTTACGTTAATTATACTGCGTGTTTGCAGTTTAAAATGTATATAATGTACGGCATGCGGAAGGTGCCCCCTTGGGGCATTGGTTTC
The DNA here is from genome assembly GCA_023014485.1 of Bathynomus jamesi. Lineage (NCBI taxonomy): Eukaryota > Metazoa > Arthropoda > Malacostraca > Isopoda > Cirolanidae > Bathynomus > Bathynomus jamesi. The sequence continues at coordinate 406,726 of JAJOZX010001174.1, forward strand.
TGCGCGTATGTAGGAGAATTACGGCATTTGATCGAGTGAGGCCCATGGTGCAATGGTTATCATATCTGACCGGCAATCGAAGATCCCGGTTCGATTCCCGGGTGGTTACCTCATTTTTTCATTTGTTTCGTTCTCCCTCCTCATCTTCCAAGGCCTTTCGTGTATTCAAAGCTACACCTCGTGAGGGAATGAAGATAAAAGGCGAGATGCCCATAAATATATACAACGTACAGGAAAAACAAAACAATTAGCACATACTTAACAAGGGTTAATGAGAGGCAAAAGAAATTTTAACATGATATCGTCAATTTATACGTCCCCGTACTGTTATTGAAATTGTTTTAAAATGAATAAATGCACATTCTAGAATATTCTTTCTATTATATCTCTGTTTTTAACAAGCGCTTTAGAACTATCCCACTTAATGCTATGGTTACATCTATACATATGGTTAAATAAAGCATAGGAATTATTAGCTGTTCTACAAGCATATTTATGCTGTTTTACCCTAATATCTAACGTTTCATCGGTTTGGCCTATATATATTCATTCATTTCACGTGTTTTTTGTGAAATTCATCCCATATATATATTAATATATATATATATATATATGAATAAACCACGAAGGGAAAAGAAACACAAAGTGGTGCTCAAGCGCTTTCGTCTAATGACATCCTCAGGAACTCAGTGTTCCTGAGGATGTCATTAGACGAAAGCGCTTGAGCACCACTTTGTGTTTCTTTTCCTTTCGTGGTTTTATTCATCATAAATATTTTTCACGTGTTACTTCGTGAAATAATGTTCATATATGTATATATACAAATTCAGAATGGTTCCATGCACGGTCTGTGTTTAATATATATATATATATATATTATATATATTATATATATATTATATATATATATATATATTGACGGTAATTCAACTATTTATAGCTGTTTCCTAGATATAAGTAAGGCATAGATAGAGTGAACCATAATATTTTATTTAAAAAACTAGAAGAAAGGAAGGTTCCCATGTACATATTAAATTTATTGAAATTTTGTATTCCCACCAATCTTTTACCGTTAGGTGGGGCAATGTACTATCGGAATGTTTTGGCTCCTTTTGCGGGTTGAGACAAGGCTCCTTGCTCTCACCTATGCTGTTTAATGTGTGTATTGACGGATTAATTGCTTCACTTAATGAGGCAACAGTGGAATGTTTTATAGATAACACAAGGATAAATAACTTAGTTTATGCCGATGATATGGTGTTAATAAGTCCTTCTGTTAAAGGTCTGGATCGGCTACTAAAAGTCTGCGAAATGTATTCGCAGAAACATGATATTCTTTTTAATGTTACAAAAACTAAGGTTGTGCAATTTCATCCTAAAAGCTGTAATCAGCCAGCTGATATAAGGTTTAAAATGAAAGGTGAAGTAATCGAGGAAGTACAAGAGTTTAAGTATTTGGGTCAAACTACTGTATTACCAGCGCACTGAGTGATGACTCGGATATATATAAGAAAACAATCTCGAAGCCTGTGTGCTAAAGCGAATATGACCATAAGGAACTTTCGATTTTGTACAAGTGAAGCTAAAGACACTCTCTTTCGTACTTTCTGCAGTAATATATACGGACAGCAACTCTGGGTGAATTATAAAAAAGGTTCTGGCAGAACTCTAAATTTGTTGTACAACAGGTCTTTTAGACTCTTACATAAATTACCCCCGAGATGCTCAGCTTCGCACATGTTTGCTACCCGCAATGTCCTGAGCTCCCCGGAGGTAACAAGACGTGCTCAATACAGTCTAATGCAAAGAATTAAAAAATCAACCAACCCGATTATCCAAGCTATCCATGAGTCCTGCCATTTATCCTCTAAGCTGTGGAATTCTTGGTGCGAAAACGTCTGTCTGTAGCTCCGCTTAACTTCGAACACAGGTGCTTCATCTGGGATTGAGGTACATCAGGTGCCTATTCTGGGATTGACCCATTATTTCTAATCAATTGTATATATTTCTATCCTTATTATGTGAACTGTCATTGTATTCATAATATTTGTCATATGGACTATAGTCTGCCAATAAACCTTTTCATTTTCATTTTCATATATTTGTATGTTTCGCCCATAGGTTGGTCCAAGAAAAATCCCTATTTTGTATACAAGATATGGATGTAAAATATTTAATTATAATTTTAATTAATAAATTAATATCTTCATCAGACCATTTAAACTAAATTTTAATAACATCATTTTGTTTGGAGAATAAAAATTTATATAAATAATCTCTTTATATTCTCGTATAATACTTTTATATAATTATTTTATATTAATTATATATTAATTCTTCGTATAACATAAGAGTGATGACCAGTGACCACATTTAAGCCATTATTATTATATTGTTATATAATTAAATTTGCGTATTCAATGGCAGCATTTAAGCCTTTATTATTCTTTATTATATAAATATAATAATTAAATTTGCGTATTTAGTGATCAAATGTAAGCATTTTTAACACCTTATAAAAAGTGTAGGAAATTGTTTATGTGTATTGTTTGCAAGATGCGATTTTACTTTATAAAATGCTAAAAAAAAAATTCGTAAACAAATTGTGGACTAGACATTTTTAAAATCCTCTCCATTGATTTAAAAGGGTTGCCATCCGCTTGAAGAGGAACCATTTTGAATAATTTTTTACCAGAATTGCCGAAAATCAAGGTATGATTTTTTTTATATACATAAATGAGTTCCTCTTTATAGGTTATTATTTTTACAGTAGTCAACCCACATTTTACAAGTATTTAAAACGCGAACAATTTTCTTTCGAAGAATAATTTGTACTTGAAACGCCCCTTCGTTAACTGTAAATAATTTACTGTGAATTGCTGTTACGTCGCTTGACTATTGCTGTTAATTTTTCCGCACGCAATTTTTCACTTGGTAATTTACTGAATTTTGTTTGAACGTTAATAGTTGGTTTGAAACATTACTTTTCGCGTTTGTAAAAAATATTCCTTAAAATAAATTGTTAAAATTTTATTGGTGAAATATTTTGAAGTATTGTTGCTGTGGAAAGTTAATGGTATTTTATGTGCGTATTTTTTGAAAAAAAATTTTGTGCCTTACTTTGTACAAAATTAACTTAAATTATTTGATTTTTATTATCTGATTTTTATTATCTGATATATATATATATATATTATACTGTATATATATATATATATAACCTTTGGTTAACTTCCGCCCGAATTGTTCATTCTGACGAAGGTCAAGCTTTTCACTCCACCTTAGACGTACAGTTTAACGTGGAATCCGAACCACGCCCCATCAGCAGCCCAGCGTCTTAACCACTAGGCCACCTAGGGTACCCATTTATCGACCAACCACTTTCTTTATTGTGTGGAAGGATGAACAGCTGGGTTTTGCTGCGCGCCGGCTGCCGTCGTGTCTCGATCCCGGGGCCGATGGATTCGTAGTCAGCGACGCTAACCACTACACCATATATATATATATATATATATATATATGTGGTGTGTGTGTGTGTGTGTGTATGTGTGTGTATACGGATCACCTGAAGATCAGGACCCCCATGTATTCTTGTTTTTTGCTTTACAATACCAAATATAATAATAAATTAAATTGAATGCCCGGTTAGGTCAACTGTACACCCTTGACGATTGGTTAGGTTAAGTCGTGATATTTTCGTTAGTTTTAACGAAGATATCATTTGGTAATTGAGGCTGGGGGCCTTGATCTTCAGATGATCCATATATACAGTAAGATGAAGGGGTCAATCCCAGAATAGACACCTGATGTACCTCAATCCCAGATGAAGCACCTGGCGTTCAACCTCATCCAGATAGGCACCTTGCAAGGATTAAATAAAAAAAACCTGATGATTACAAAATTTATTGTTTATACAAAGTTTATTACAAATGTAATAAAGGCAAAGTTATAAAAGGTTTAAAGTGGTTTAATGAATAAAGAAAAATTATTTCTGAAATAGAAATCGAATAATATTATTAATAAAATATTAAATGTGAAAATCAGGTAAAAATCAAACTGGTAAGAATAGCAAAACTAACCAAAAAAGCAGAAGATATAGCAAAAGATTAGGTTAGGTTAGGTTAGAGTTGATTTTTTCAAATATTGATAAAAACAATGAAATTATATTTCTAAAAACTGTTTATATTTTTTTCTCCTCAATCCCAGATTAAGCACCTGTGTTTTGCCTCAATCCCAGATTAAGCACCTAAAAATTATTTCAGGTGCCTATTTGATCCAGATGAAGACCAGGGCGATTGTATAAAAAATTTATACATTTTTTTTATAACTTTCTTTCAATTTGTTTTTGTTGCTTTTATGTAATTATTTACACTCTCGTTTTTAGATTAACTGATGATGAATCTAGTTAGATTCGAAACGTCCAACTGGAATAAGTGTTTTATATAATCGCCTTCGTCTTCATCTTCCTGTGTAAACTTAGGTTTCCCAGAAACCGATCCATAGCTTTTATATATATATATATATATATATATATATATATATATATATATATAAAAATTTTCAATTTGGGTTTATCTTTTACTTTATATTTCATGTTAATGACGAAAATAGAGGTAAATCCAGGAAGATCTGAATAAAATCGTAGATTGGTCGGTCACATGGCAAATAAGATTTAATGTCGATAAGCGCAAAATTTTACATTTAGGTTCGCGTAACGGTAATTTTGCGTACAGTATATTAGGGAAGAAGTTGGCAAGGGTAGATCAGGAAAAAGATTTAGGAGTTATAGTCACTCGTGATTTAAAAGTAGCAAAACAAAGTACAGCAGCGGTCAATAAGGCGAACAAAGTGCTAGGTTTTATAGCTAGGAATTTTGAGTACAAATCGTACGAGGATAGGCTTAAGGAATTAAAATTGACTACACTAGAAATAACGGGTGTAAGCTGACAAGTAGAAGGTGCGAGACAGCAGTTGCCAAAAACCTTTTACGCATAGAATAGTAAACAGCTGGAATAATTTGTTGGTAGAAGTAATTAGTAGCACGTCTATACTCTATAAATATGTTTAAAAGTCGATTAGACGCATATGTTCATAGATTGGGTATAGTTTAAGGTAGTAAAATTAAGGTTTTTTGTGGTTCGGAACCCACGTAAAATTGTAGGTCACCTCCGCCACCACGGAGGACATGCGCAATAGAACAATTACAAACACGGTTAGGTAGACCAGCCATGAGTGGATCCTAGGGTCTTTGTTGGTCTGAAACATTAAACATTGTAACATTATAACATTAATCGTTCCAGTTTTTAATGAATAATGATTTTTTTACATATATTTCTGAATTTTGGTACAGATTCGAAAAAAAGTTCGCCTGTAAACATAAAATTCCTGAAAAGCATTAAAAATTACTAATTGGTAATATTCTGGTTTTCTTGGATATTTTTTTCTTTTTTTGGCAAGTGTAATAAAATTTCAGAAACAAAAGCCAGTCAAATAGTGATTTGTAATTTTTGCTTTGTTTTTTAGAAATTTTATATTTCTAGGCGAATTTTTTTCCTCACACTGTACCAAGGCAGACAAAGTTTAAAAATATAAAAAAATAGCATTATTCAACCAAAGAAAGGACAAAGAGTAGGGCTGAAAAGCAAGTCAGGATCGTGGTGGGGAAGTTGATTTGAATTTGAATTGAATAATCTTTATTGTTATTATTAATAAAATAAATACATATTTTTACAATTTCCAATGACATAAATAATTGTGAAGATGAACTATTTACTTTATTTAATTTGCCCCTTAAGCTTTAGGCTTTACTCTCTGTGTTTATAAAAACTAAGTCGATAGTTACTGAGTTGAACTGGGCCTGAAATTGGCTGTGATGCATATGTAGACATTATAATAATTTAGGTGGGCCAGAAACTGGCAGTGCTCAGACCAAATGAATGCGTCCTATTTTTCTAAATCCTGCATTATTATTATCAGCACCATTGCGAGTCGAACCTCAGTGTCTTTACTTCGCTTATAAGGAAACGGTGTTAACCACTGGACTACGGGCGATGGCCAGCTATACAGAAATAGGCTTCTTTTGTATATAAATGCAAATGAAGCGCAATCACGTGACATTATTACAAATACTGTATGTGGTAATATGTGTCTCTAATACTCTCTATGGTATTGAAGATGGTGACGAAATGATGACCATTAGTGACCATGAAATGATAATAGAAATTAATAGACATCAGCCTCCTGATATTCCAATAAAAAAGAAAGTAGAACAAATGTTACCCTCTTAAGAAGGAGGTTCATATCGACATTGTTATCCGTTCTACAGCTCTGTTTTATCAACTACCCAAATATGAACCCAAGCGTATTTAAACTAAAGAAGGATAAAATTGATAACAGGAACAAATAAAGTAACTGAAACATCAGCTCAAGTATCAGTTACAACAGGTGTGTATAAAGTAACTGAAACATCAGCTCAAGTATCAGTTACAACAGGTGTGTATAAAGTAACGCAAGTGAAGAGACAAATCGGATTTGAATTATATTAACGCGAGTAAACATGGACGAGTAATACTTATTACATGTACTTTATAACAACTGTATAGTCGTTAGTAAGGTTTATAAGAGGTGTTGAAAATGTTTTTACGAGTTATAAAACAAATTGAAACTAGTTTAAATCAGTTCAAATCGGATTTCTCTCTTCACCTGCGTTACCTTATAGAATGAAACTAATCCTCATTTTAATATACTTTATGATGTAATTCCTTTTAAGTTTATTTATAAAGGACATCAACCTCATAAGTTTACATATATTCGTGTTTTAAAAAGAGGAAATTCTTTACAAAGAACATACTTTCAAACTCCTCTCCTGTTAAACATCTGATAAGATTTTAGAGTGTCTTTTCATAGTATTTTTAAATTTACATGACCATCAAAGGAAAACTATAAGTATAATGACGGTCCTTTATTGCTATCTGGACAATTAAAGGACAATTTTTAGAGTGTATGAAGCAATCATATATACACAGTATATATATATGTATATAAAAAGAGAGAGAGAGAGAGAGAGAGAGAGAGGGAGAGAGAGAGAGAGAGTTAATTTTATCACCCGAATTACAAGCAAATTTTTCAGATGATTCGAACAAAAAAAAATTATGCATATTTTGCTCTTTTTTTTTTTTTTTTTGTTAAAGTAAATTGCTGGTATCTTACCATAAAGTGTATTTATAATTCAAATTCTTTCCCAGTGATAAAACACCGGATTATAAAGGGGAAATCCATGCATGGGCTCAAAGATAAAGTATGTTTAATTTTGTTTATGGTTTTAGACTTTTAAAATATATGAATACATTTCTTTTTTCAGCGATCATACTTAAAATTCTTTTTGTTTCTTTAACAAATGTCGGTAAATTAGAAGATTTTATAGTAACACACACGCACACACATACACACACATCTACCTATCTATCTATCTATTTATCAGTTTGTTTGTCAGAAAGAAAGAAATAGAGATTCAAGAAGCGTATGTTGTTTGATTGTAAGCTCCCTTACTCAATGGTAATACCGTCTCCCTAAAAGTGAAAATAAGTCACTGAAGTCGGGGGTTCGACTCCTCCCGATAAAAATGTAATAATGGGATTGGTTAACCTCCCTCACAACAACTCAGGTCATGTGACGGAGGGGACCTACAACTTTACTCGGGATCCGTAAACATTGTTAACCGTCCTCTGTTACATAATTTGGATGCAGAAGACGTTTTGGAGCTATTGAAGAATAGGGACCCCAGCCTTCTTTAGTTAGAAAGCTTTATAAGGCTAACTAACGAAAATATCATGACCTAACCTAACCAATCGTCAAGGGCGTACAGTTAACCTAACGATTGGTTAGGTTAGGTCGTGATATTTTCGTTAGTTAGCCTTATAAGCCTAACTAAAGAAGGCTGGGGTCCCTATTCTTCAATAGCTCCGACGTTTTCCCATCCATCTACTTTCCAGACCCAATGTCTCTTACCTTCGCTGATTGACGAGAAGCGGTGCTACGATACTGGCCACGATGTAGCCCACTCCTCCCAGCTGTACTGGTATTATTTTGGCCTGAGTGGTATGCCATTTTCCATTCCTCCTCACTGATTATTACGTCACTGCACTGAATTTACAGTCCAGAGTTTTCATCTAAATTGATCATTATACTCGTCATAGAAGCACCATTCCCCACAGAATCAGCTACCAACTTTGTATGCATTAAAAAATGGACACGCCTCACTTACAGAAAATTAATGTCTTTTATTTTTAAGCCTTTTTGTCATAGAAATTGGTTCTGACATTACGTCATATACATATACAGTATATACTGTATATATATCTAATACCTTTAGGGCTGGACTTTCGACTCACCCTGTATATATAAATTGTTAAATCATTTCTACCTACCCGAATTTGGTACTGATATGGCAAATCTATTAACAGATAAAATTTCTTTTAACTCAAAGAAACATGAAAAGCCACTTTCTTTCATAAAAGTTGGGCAGAAAATTAAGCCAAAGTTTGACAGTTTTTTTCACATTAAAGTGAGTGAAGTTCAGGTAAACAGTTGGTAATTAAGTGCTAAAACGATGGATACGTTTTTCTAACCCATTCTTTGGCATACTGTATCTATCTGTTGATTTATTTACTGTATATTTTTTTATGGGATTTGTCTCCTGCCAATAAAATTTACCATTACCATTATCATTATTTGGTGCTGGTTAAGTGTGCGGTCTACCTACGATTCGGCGGTCTACCTTTTAATTATAGCTTCTTATCTTGTTTACTAATTGTTTGTTTACATCCCATTGTCAATCGCCCTTGACGATTGGTTAGGTTTAGTCATGATATTTTCGTTAGTTTTAACGAAAATATCATGATTAAACCTAACCAATCGTAGGTAGACCGCACACTTAACCAGCACCCATTATTTTGTATTTCTATTTGTATTTCCTGTCTGTCTATCTGATTTTGTGTCTATAACCTATTTGTTTGTATGTTACTACGTCCTGCAAACCTCTATTTAATTTAATTAAACAAGGAATTTGTTTGTATTTTAACTTAATAAATTACTGTGTTCAAAATTATGAGTACCAATTTTGTTAGATGTTAATTAAGTAAATGATGTTCCTTCAAAATAAATTTGGTTTAGATTAAACAAATATGAAATTATATCCACATGTAATTAATTATTTTCAAATTTAAGACATGAAGTCGGCAAGTCGAATTTCAAGTAGGTCTAAAGTTTCATATGTGCAGCAACCCCCGACCAAATGTCGATCGCGAATTATCTGTTCGAGTTTACGTCATTGTCATCGTAAACTTTTCTTCGTAAAGTATATTAAGTGTTTGATCTAAGGCGTGGGTGGGTGGTAGGGGAGCGTGATACATACTTCAAACTCAGTCGGCTCACCCATCTTAACGGTTTTCTAATTATTTAGCTTTCAGTCCTAAAAGTTGCTCTCCTTTTTCTGCCATATTTACTTTTTCGCTTGACTCGCGAGTCGAAATTTCTTTAGCTTCGATGCCAATCTTTGAACAGATGATTGCGATATATCCAATATTTTCGCAATTTGTCTTAGGGAATTTGTAGTTCCTTTAATCAAGACACTCTTACGTGGTATTAAATCAGTAATTTTACTAAATGTATGAAAAAAAATTAAAAATATTGCGCATGCGCATATGCGCATATTTTTAAAAATACAAACCAAAACATTACAAAAGAATATAATAAAAAGTACAATCGAAACGAAATAAATGATTTCAGGAAATATTAACTATTAAAATGAAGTTACAAAAGCAAAGAACCGCTGGATTACTAGAAACAACTTGATTTCATCATCAAACAAGAGAAATACAGTGACTAAACGCCTCACCAGATATGAAGAGGCAAAGAAATTACTCTCTCTCTCCTCTGAAACTATTACCGTCCCGCCCTTCACAACTGGACATTCGCAATTACTCTGCAGTCTTATATTCTGTACAGACAAGAGAATAATTCTAGAGTAATGGAAAGAAATGTACGTTCAAAATATTTAAGAAACATATGTTTATTTAACTAGGCGCATATTATCTTTGCTAGTTTTGAATTTTATTTGTTTATTTACAAATATAGACAGCGTTTACATAGATAAATATAATTTCATTAGTAAATGCAGATGCTGTATACAGTTGTAAACTGCCTTCAGCAATCTTGCACGAGGCTTTACAGGCCAAAATCTACTAATTAGATTTAATTATATAATTATAATAATTTGATATAATTATTTAATAGACATAATTACAAGATTTGGAGCAAGTATGGGTTACGTTCCCCTACATCATCCTAGTGTAGGTTACGTTCCCCTACATTATCCTAGTGTAGTTTGCGTTCTCCAACTTTGTCCGCGTATGCCTAATCAAATAAAACGTTAAAACTAACGAAAATATTGCGATTTAACCTAACCAATCGTCCTCAATTTATATATATATATATATATATATATATATACAGGGTGTACATAAAGTCAGGATCTATTTTTGTGAAGCATTTGGAAATTATATGGAATTCAATCATAAAATGATAAAGTGGTAACATTTATTAAATAATTAAGAGTAGGATTCGACGTGACGCCCATCAGTATCCCTGCACAGCTCAAATCGTTCCGCAGCATTTCTAAACACATTCTGGAGCATTTGCGGGGTTATGTTATCTACAGCAGTTCGTATACGTGTACGTAAGTTTTCAAGACTCGTAATCTTCGTCTGATAGACGTGCGATTTGATAAAGCCCCATGCAAAGAAATCTAAAGGGGTTAAATCTGGTGATCTCGCTGGCCAAAGTCTGTTGCTTCCGCGTCCGATCCAGCGATTTGGAAAACGTCCATTTAGATAATCCTGAACAATTTTGGCATAGTGACAAGGAGCACCATCATGTTGATAGACGACGGTACTAACAATCCTATCCCCAATCAGCTGAGGTTAGAATAGAATAGAATAACCTTTATTAATAATAAAATAAATACAGTAGTCTTTTTACAATTTACAATTTTTACAATGACAAATAATTTTGAAGCTCGACTATTTATTTTTTTATTTTTTTTAATTCGGCCCTTAAGCTTTAGGCTTTACTGGGCTCTTATTAAAAATAAGCAGCTAGCCGTTATAAATTAATAATAATAAAATAAATAAATAAGTAAATAAGTATTATTAATAGTTAAAGCCTGTATTTCAATATTAAACAATATTAATGGACAATATTAAACATTATTAGTGGACATTAATCCAAGATTTTTGTTAGTATCCCATTATTAATCGGGATTTTAACTTGGTTTTAAACAAATTTACATTCGCAATATTTTTTATATCGACATGCAAGTCATTCCATAGTTTCAATCCAAAGAAAATGGGTAGTTTTTGAGATGAAGACAATCTAAATTGAGGTATAACAAGCGTTGATCTATTTCTGGTCTGATACGGGTGGATTTCTTGATGAGTTACAAAATAGCTATTTACCCATTGCAAATTAATGATTTTGCTCTTACACTTGTAAATAAAAATAAAATGTGCCAGTTTGGTTATATCATTGAGCTTTAGTAGGTTTAGCTCTTTAAATAATGCACTAGAGTGATCAAGGAAATCAGCATCAGATAATAACCTTATTGCTCGTTTTTGGATGACAAAGATACCATTTAATGTGTTGTTAGCGGAGTTTCCCCAAAGGAAGAACAAGAGTATGATAAAGAGTCAATAAAACTTGTTTAGGGACTACATTTCTAAGTTTAAACGCTCCTTTATGGTGATTTCATTAACATTGAGTTCATCAAGATATACATTTCTTTTATTAGTAAAAATCATGAAATTTGTTTTACTGGTATTTAGGAAGAGTTTATTGGTGGTCAACCATTTCATTACACTGATGAATTCTGAATGAAATATATTCTTAGCTGTATTAACATCTTTGCAAGAAAAGGAGAGAGTTGTATCATCTGCAAACATTATGAAGTTCAGTATATCAGATGAACGTGGAAGGTCATTTATATATAATAAAAATAACAGTGGACCCAGCACTGAGCCCTGTGGCACACCATGTTTGACAAGCGCTTTAGTGGAGCAAACCTTATTTACTGATACAAAATTATATCTATCGGACAAATAACTTTTAAACCAATCACTGATTGCCCCTCTAAAGCGGTAACAATACAATTTATTAAGTAGAATATTATGGTATATTACATCAAACGCCTTACTCAAATCCATAAATATTGACATCATTATTTCTTTGTTCTCCTTAGCTATATTTACATTTTCCATAAGATTTAAAATAGCCATTTCCGTTGTTTTATTATTACGGAAGCCATATTGATTTGGAGATAATAAATTGTAAGATTCTAAATATCGCTGCATTCTACTTTTTACAATTTTTTCGAAAACTTTGCTGAACACAGATAATGAACACACCGGCCTGTAATTTGTTGCTAGTGTAGGATCACCCCCTTTAAAAAGGGGTGTTATACAACCAGTTTTTAGCATTGATGGGAATATTCCTTTGGAAATACTTTGATTGATAATTTTAGCCAAAGTTACAGATATCTTATCTTTAACAAGTTTCAAGGTTCAAGGAATTGCTGCAACATGTCCAGATAAATAAGCCCCGTAACTGTAGCTTCAGCAAAGAAAAAAGGACCATAAACCTTAGATTTTGTTAAACCCATCCAGACATTAACTTTAGGTGAGTCTCTTTCCCAATTTTGGACGAAATCATTCGGTCTTTCATCTGCCCAAATTCGACAGTTATGGCGATTTACTTTTCCACACGTATGGAAAGTGGCTTCATCACTAAAGAGAATGTTGTCCATTAAATTATCACTCCAGATTTGTTCTACGAGATCAGCACACACAGCACTTCGTCGAGGGAAATCTTCCTCATGTAAATCATGTAAAAGCTGCAAATGATAGTTTTTCTTCTGCAAATTAACTTTCAGAATTTTGTGCACAGATGACGTCGGGAGGCCGAGTCTGTGTGATGCAGCACGAACGGACGTACGTGGCTCCTCAGTGATAATTCCGCGTACTGCATTCACGGTAAGATCTGACATACACGGTCGTCCTGATCTTGCTTCATCATTTACAGATCCCGTTCGTTTAAATTTGTTCACCAATTTTCGTATTGTCTTGTCTATTGGCCCCGGCTTATGAAATCTCCTTCTAAACTTCTCTCTGATGTCATTGTATTTCTTTCCCTCGATTCGCCAAATTACTATTGCCACACGCTCTTCTGTATTCATTCTAAGGGCTTCTGAAAAGAAAAATAGAAAAAATAATTATCAATAACTACACATTTGCTCTGGCCAAATTCACGGAAAAAAAATTAAAAAAATTCGCAAAAATTTAATCAAATCTAGTTACCAATAAGGTCACTTATGGCAGTCACAGCAGAGAAGATAAAAAAAAAGTCATAAAACGCTAAACAAAATTGTACAGTATAAATATAAAAGCGCCCATACATAGTAACTGTTAGTATAATTTAAGAAATATTATTGTTCAAACTATCGTCAGAAATCACCTCAATACCTCCAAATACAAAAGACAAAAATGAACCCCAGAAACTTCATGTCATCCATTCTCTGACAATCATGAACCCTCTTGCTTTGAGGAGGAGCACACAGACGCCACAAAAACGTTACTGGCTATCTAGGAGGCTCCATTTCCGAGTGTACACTTGAGTCAATGTTTCAAATGCACTAGTTAACTCCGACTGAAGGTTTAAACAACAATAATTTTCTAAACAGTTATTAAAAAGTAAAAAAAATTTAAATATTACTACCAAAAATTATTTTAATACAGTAATTCCAACTTGAAACGTCAAATTTCATAAGAATTGAACTTGCAATTCGCAAACTACATCTGAGATACAACTCTCTCCTTCAACAGAAACCTCAGTAGGGTTTGCAAATCACAGAATTCTCAGCAATTTATCGTTTCCAAGTGAAAATACAAATTTTTATCGTTATACTAAATAAGAATAGATCATATGTACTAAAAGATTACACACAATCCACTGTAAACAAAACTAAAACATTTCCTAATTGAGAGCGGTCGCTTTGTTTGTAAGCGAACCTCTATACAAATATCCCTAACCGAATGAAACTGCATTATATCCTAACATAATTTCGTAATATTTTCCATGCAAACGCTCAAACTAAAAAAAAAGGACATTTTTCATTTCTAATTCCAAATTAAAATTTCAAATTAAAACATCCTTTTTAGAATACAATCTAAATTTGAACTAAAAATTTTACCATTGTCATTGAACTGGAAAGAAAAATAAAAATCGGCCTACCTGTATAAATAAATTGATTATTGAATGAATTTATAAAACGTAAGGAAAATATATGAAAATAACAACTTCCTACACAAATTTCTGTAATTCAAAAAAAATTATAATCTCGAGATTTAGTAAAATGTGTACCGTAACTCACATTGGCCGCCAAAATAAAAATAAAATTTACTGCCGCTTTTAGGCCCTATATTTAATAAATTCAATGTTATGCGTGGAAAGAGCTATTAAGAATTTAAGTCAACATTTGTGCTTTTTAAAGAAAAATCGTATGCTTATTTATGTTAAACCAATGAAAATTTTGTTAAATAACTAAAAATTTACACTCAATAGACATACCGTAATAACGGTTAATTTCCGAACAATATTTTACGATAGGCCTACAAGAAATTCTTCTTAAGTACGATACAATAGCCTTTTTACCAAATATGTCGGAATTGTCGTGAAATAAACGAAAGAAACAGGAAAAAAAATAGATAACCAGCTTACCTACCAAATTGTATATAATTAATGAGTATAAAAAAATATCCAAAACAACTTTTATAGAAAATTTCACAACACAATTTCGCTAGTTCCATTAAACCAATGTAGCTTATTTTTGAAATTTAACACAATCCTATACGGCCCAATCTGACAATTTTTAATATCTTTAAGATTTATTTTTCGATTTGTCCCTTAACTGTAACGTAATCCTATTTTAGCGCGAAGCGAGCAAAGCAAAAAGCCCGTAAACCTATATTTACAAAATAATCCTATTATTATATACAGGCAATCGAAATATAATCAAAAATCTGCTAATGAAACCCAGAAAATTTCTCATGTTCATGAAATGGTTGTACTATATATGTATATATACCCAGAAATGCGATACAAATTTTCGCTGAAACACTTTGAAAAGACCATATAAATTGTGTATCATACTGTATTTAAACTAACAATTCACTTAGGTACAAATCATTATTCTTATTATTATGATTTTTACAATTATCACTAATTCCAAAAGTTTTAAACAAAAAGTTAAAAAGGTAAGCTGAAAGAGTAGAGATGAAAAAAAAAAAAAGAAATTTGAGTCTTCAGGCAGCACGATAATTTTCAAACTATACCCTCTCCAACCGAAATGAACAAAATTTAACGTAATAATGACTCGCAATACTGAGTCGGACAAACGAAAAGCAACGGAACTGGACGAAACAAATTGAATTCTTAGGCCGGAGTCAGGGACGCTATCGGACGCGAAGGCAAGCGCCATTTTTAAATTTTATTTACAATGAAATTTTAAGGCATGAAATTCGAAATTTGCCTGCAAACGGGGTAAAATTTTGCATTTAGATATTTTAATAATCGAAATAAAATATTCATTAACGCTATTTGTTATTATACCGGGTCTTAAGAATTTTAATGGAAATACTAACACGTGGGTAAGCCTCACAAAATATGATGTAAGAGGACCACCGCTAGCACCAAATGTAGTGAACGCTTTTTATTATTTCTTTTCTTCATTATTATTTACGCTTCTTCCTACTTTACTATATCTCTATTGCTCTTTATTTCATTTATCGCTTTGTTTCTCTACACTCTTTTTGCCGTATCGTATATATAATAGTTTCCGGTAGCCACGCCGAGTTCTGACTCTAAAAGACCGTTACAAAACGAAGGGGGGGGGGAAGGTATATCAATACTCTTATTAACACTTATTACGTTTTATTAATTTCGAAAGTGGTTTAGTTAATTAGGGGATATGCGAGTATGAAATATTACTAAATATATTTAGGTCGGAGAGGGCGCAAAACAATTTAACTTTAAGATCACCTGGCTCTAAATCTTACGCGTATCGCGTCTACCTCAAGACTGAAAAACCGTTATAGGTATAGTCCACTCTCCGGGCCTATTTAGGATTACCAACCCTACCCATTTTAAACAATTCAAATCTAACAACCATGCTTTATCGTAATCATCACAATTTTTAGTAAATTTATATTAAACATTATCTTATTTAATTAAACAAATTAATATTCTTAACTAAGCATTACTACAATCCTGACTTTATGTACACCCTGTATATATATATAAATTGACGATTGGTTAGGTTAAGTCGCAATATTTTTGTTAGTTTTAACGTTTTATTTGATTAGGTATACGCGGACAAAGTTGGAGAAAGCAAACTATATATATATATATATATATTGAGCAGTTTTGATGGTTTAATTTAAAATGTCGGATCATTTTAACATATTGCGTCCCATGAACCTCTCTTTAACATATTGCTTCCCAGGAACCTCTCTTTAACATATTGCTTCCCAGGAACCTCTCTTTAACATATTGCTTCCCAGGAACCTCTCTTTAACATATTGCTTCCCAGGAACCTCTCTTTAACATATTGCTTCCCAGGAACCTCTCTTTAACAGATTGCTTCCCAGGAACCTCTCTTTAACAGATTGCTTCCCAGGAACCTCTCTTTAACATATTGCTTCTCAGGAACCTCTCTTTAACATATTGCTTCCCAGGAACCTCTTTTTAACATATTGCTTCCCAGGAACCTCTCTTTAACATATTGCTTCCCAGGAACCTCTCTTTAACATATTGCTTCCTAGGAACCTCTCTTTAACATATTGCTTCCTGGAACCTCTCTTTAACATATTGCTTCCTAGGAACCTCTCTTTAACATATTGCTTCCTAGGAACCTCTCTTTAACATATTGCTTCCTAGGAACCTCTCTTTTAACATATTGCTTCCTAGGAACCTCTCTTTTAACATATTGCTTCCTAGGAACCTCTCTTTTAACATATTGCTTCCTAAGAACCTCTCTTTAACATATTGCTTCCTAGGAACCTCTCTTTTAACATATTGCTTCCTAGGAACCTCTCTTTAACATATTGCTTCCTTGGAACCTCTCTTTAACATATTGCTTCCCAAAAATAGACATTACACAACCAATTCCAGTTACATTACAATAGTTTATAATATTTTGAGATTAGCTAGTCGAGAAAATGTAAATTTATGGATAACTTAACTTATTATGCTTTGCCATTTTTTGTGAATGTAAAATATTTGGATCACCTGAAGATCAGGGCCCCCACCCTTCTTTAGTTAGCCTTATAAGGCTATCTAACGAAAAAATCACGACCTAACCTAACCAATCGTTAGGTCAACTGTACGCCCTTGACGATTGGTTAGGTTAGGTCGTGATATTTTCGTTAGTTATCCTAGATTACCAACCTCTTTCTAACCAACCAACCTTTCTCTTTTTAACATATTGCTTCCAGTGTTAATCACTTTAACATATTGCTTCCCAGGAGGGATCACTTTAACATATTGCTTCCCGAATGCTTTGGGAAGCAATATGTTAAAGTGATCCAAAATGTCTTCTAAAGATCCTAGTGTAGTTTACGTTCCCCAACTTTGACCTAGTGTAGTTTGTGCCCCCTTTTGCATCAGGGGAACGTAAACTACACTTGCTCCCAAGATTTTTATAATTTTTTGAATCACCTGAAGCTCGGGGCCCCCAGTCTTCTTTAGTAATGATTGGTTAGGTTCGGTCGTGGTATTTTCGTTAGTTAGCCTTATAAGGCTAACTAAAGAAGGCTGGGGGCACTGATCTTCAGGTGATCCAATTTTTTTATAAAAGACATGAAACTGAATGAACTTACAAACGAGGACATGTATTTATATTCGAAGCTTAATAGAGAGAATAATGAAACCAGTGTAAATGCGAGATGAAAAGTGATAATAGAGATTTTTAGAACGATAATGAGAATTTTGGCAATGACAAGAGAAAATTAATAGGTACTACTTACCTTTCTGGGTCCCGACGGATATTCCAACTAAAATAACCTTTCCGGGTCCCATCATACAGTATATTTTGTGCAAACCTACAATTGTGAGTAATATGTATTCGGTGAATGAAACCATTCATTCTAACTTCTTTCGGATCTTGTGGGTTTATAACCCATCATTTTTTACAACAATTAAAACTAACGAAAATATCACAACTTAACCTAACCAATCGTGTAGGCGTACAGTTGACCTAACTGGGCATTCAATGAACCTAACCGGGTATTCAGTTGACCTAACCGGGCATTCAATTAACTTAACCTGGTATTCAGTTGACCTAACTGGACATTCAATTAACCTAACCGGGCATATATATATATATATATTATATATAGAAACCTACGGTAAAACTACTGAATGCCCGGTTAGGTTAATTGAATGCCGGTTAGGTCAACTGTACGCCCTTGACGATTGGTTAGGTTAAGTCGTGATATTTTCGTTAAAACGCGGGATATTTTTGCTAACTGCACGAAGGGTAGCAAAAATAACTGAATGCGCGGTTAGGTTAATTGAATGCCCGGTTAGGTCAACTGAATACCCGGTTAGGTTCATTGAATGCCCGGTTAGGTCAACTGTACGCCTTGACGTTTGGTTAGGTTAAGTTGTGATATTTTCGTTAAAACTAACGAAAATATCACGACTAAACCTAACCAATCGTCAAGGGCGTACAGTTGACCTAACCGGGCATTCAAATTTTATCCTATGTAAATAATGGTTCTCTATAAACCGGAAATATGATAGAATATAATAGAATTTTCAAGATATGTATCTTATATACATATCTTAAAAATTCTATTATGTAAATAAGATAAGTAAAACCTGTTAAATTATCTCCCCCTAATATTGACCTTTTAAACTATGTTCCCCCTCTCTGAAGCTGGGGGAGAAGTAGTTTAAAAGATCCAGTAACATTAATAAAGAAAAATAGGAGTGATTTCAATAACTTTGCAATTTGTTAAGTTTTAGTCGCTTTATAAAAGATGAGAGAGAGCTCATTGATTGATTTTAATTTATTCAATAGATTTGTTCCATAATTCCGCCGCCAAATAAATGTAAGAATTTCTACTACACTTAAGAGTATAGTTTGCCTTTGAGATACATTCACTCTCCATATATCCTGTTTGATGGTCATGATGTATCTCATTGTTCATTATATTCTCAATTAGGAGCCAGCAGCCTGGGATCGAACCAGAGCCTCACCGCTCAGAATCCGCCATCATAATCACTGACCCACCGGGTGCCCACTAATAATAGTAGTAGTAATAATAATAATAATGGTAATTCAAGCGCGCGGAGAAGCGATTTCAGCGAAAATATTTCTTTAGTGAGTTTAATCCATAATCCATCTTTGCGAGAATAAATCGCCTTAAATACACACATAAAGGCACGTCATCTTTTTACCAAATTCTAGAATTATTTTTGCAAGCAAAATATAGCATTAATCTCGAAGGGCCGATCGACGTCCCTCTTCGTATACACATTTTTATTTAATGTTGCATGCAAAAATTAAATTAATCCATCCTTTGTTAGAAATATAAAACACGCATCAAATCGATCTAAATCCTTTACCCATTTAAAGTTTTCAAAGAGACCCGAAGACTCTGGAAGAGCAATTTCGTAAAATAAAGGTGTGACCAAGTAAATCGCATCATTGGGAATAAAATCCGTCTTCGTATCCTTTCTCCCATTCTTAATGGTTTAACTGCTATATACCATTTAGAATTAAATGCTTTAATAATATTATGAATCATAAAATAGGAGTATATCAAAGAAAGGTTTTGCGCATTTAGAATATATTGGATGAAGGAAGACAATAATTCTCGTAATTACATGTCATCAATTAGGTTTACCCTTTAAAGCCGGAATTTTTTGTAGTGTTAAGTTATGAATGCGTTATTTGAAACGTTACCAAATTGTAACAGTCGTCCTGAAAGGGTTAGGGGGACGCTCGACAGTAAATGTAGTTTCAATACGAAGAGGAACGTCAAATTTTGGACGATTTGATTATAGTAGTGTAAACGTTTGGGATATGCATTTACCATCATCGGCACGAAGAAAGTTCATTGGTGGATGATGGTTGAGATGATTAGTTATGGCGACAGTGGCCACATATGGTTGTAATTAGCCGATGCGTACTATTTAGTAATGACTAACTCGAAATCGGAACTATAATTAATAAATAAGTTATTTGCATTATTAATGGTTATAATTTTGTTGCAAAATTCAAAGGCGTTCAGGAATGTATATTAGCAGGAGGCGAAATGGTGTAAATGAGGAATGGAGAATTTGCCTAGCTGGTAATCGTGGGTTATGTAGGCCGCAAGGATGGTTTCTGATGAGCTGCGATACCTCAAGAACAAATAACGAAGCTCATCGATGGGATTCCAGAATGTTTGTCAGCTTTACACAGTAACGAATTGAAAGCAATATGATTCTAAATATATTGGATCACTTGAAGATCAGGGCCCCCAGCCTTCTTTAGGTAGCTTTATAAGGCTAACTAACGAAAATATCACGACTCAACCTAACCAGTCGTTAGGTCAATTGTACACCCTTGACGATTGGTCGTGATATTTTGGTTAGTTAGCTTTATAAGACTAACTAACGAAGGCTGGGGGCCCTGATCTTCAGGTGATCCAATATATTTATTCAGTAAATTTGTTTTTATTTATTGACTTTTATCATCAAATAAAAAAAAACTATGGAAAAACCAAAAGGTGTCTATTTACATCTGTAAACCCCCTGCATACTAACCCCCCTGAGATACACCTCTTCCCCCCACCCATAAAAAAAGTATACAAATAAAACTAAGAATAACCTTTATTCTTTCATTCCCTAAGAATAGAAGTGATATAATATCTTCGTCTTATACTCAGTTTTAATCTTGTCATACTCTAATTTTCACGTTTACAGGGTATTCCACAATTTCGTCCTCAGGAAAGTATAGAGTTTGGGAAATGATGAATTTGTGTAATGAGAGTTTTCATTATTTTTGAAATGTACAGTAATTTAAATTAAGGGTATACTAGCAAGTAAAATAATTATACAGAAATAAATTCTGTTTTATAGAAATTAACTTTGTTGCTAAATTTTTATGGATGGCGTTTGATAATAAAGATAAAAATTTTGGTTGTGGTTAAGTTCAATATTTTTAAACTTTGAAGCTGTGTTTGCAGAGTAAGATAAAATACAGAAGTAATAAATATATAAATACCTTCTATAAGTATAGTAAATCTTTGTTTGTATACGGTATACAAATTTTAATCTAATTTCAATAAATTTAATAAATTTAATTTTTTTTAAATTTAATAAATTTTAATAAATTTAATATTTTAATTTTTTAATAAATTTAATAAATTTTCATTTTTAATAAATTTTAATTTTTTAATAAATTTAATAAATTTTAATTTTTTAATAAATTGAATAAATTTTAATTTTTTAATAAATTGAATAAATTTTAATTTTTAATAAATTTAATAAATTTTAATTTTTTAATAAATTTAATACATTTTAATTTTTAATAAATTTAATACATTTAAATAAATTTAATAAATTTAAATAAATTTTTATTAATCTTTCAATCTAGTTTGATCTTTTTGGGAGGCAGAGACGTCGTTCGCTTTTGCTTCGTGAACGCTGCTTGCAAAGATTAATTAATAATATATATATATATATATATATACTGTACGTAAGGTAGATTTTATGTTTAATGTGGTGTCGTGTATTGGTTTTTTTTAATGAAGATAATCATGCCTAATAAGAATTTAATAATGCTGTGTTTGTTTAATAAAGAAGAAAATAATGCAATTATCCCCGGTCTCTCCAGTGTACGAAAATTTTAATGATGCTCACCGGCTCAAGCGGTCTACTCGCGTCGTATAAAGACAGAGAAAACGAGCGATAATGGTAAGAAAAGGAAAATAATGAAAAAAAAGCGAAGCGCAGAGAAGTAAATAAATCAAGTTTTTAAAAATCACGACAGTTGTTCTCTTCAATAAATACCTGTCCTGTACCTCACTACCACTAACCTAAACCTTACTACCATAACTATTTCGGTATGAAAGTTTTTTACTTTAACGAACGTAAGCATGGTATGAAAATTGCTAGGACCCGTAACCCAGTGGATAGCATCGTTTCCCTACAAGCGAAGTGAAGACACTGAGGTCGGGGGTTCGATTCCCGATGGTGAGTGGTTAATAATAATAATAATCCAGGAGTTAGAGCAGTAATGATCTGCATTACCCTGGCCTGAACGCTATGCCAGGTTCCGTCTTTCCTCACTGACTGTACATTATTATTGATGAAATGTAAGCTGCAATATGAAATTTAATTTCCTTAACAAATCGAAAATACATTTTACAGATCACATTTAATTCTTAATTTTAATAAACGAATTGTAATTTTATGGTTTGTTTAATTTTTTTTAATAATGATTAAAATACCTCAGTTCTTCATTATACGCTTGGACAGAGAAGTGAGAGGAGTGAACATACGGGACTGTACTACAGTATATACTCATTTTTATCCACATACTAAGAATTAAATCTAACCTAACCTAACTTGCAGTAGCTTAGTCCAGTTAGGTTAAGTTAGCATAAGTTAAGTTAGGTTAGGTTAGGTTAGGTTGTTAAGACGACATTTCAGTGTCCATGTTATTATGTCTCATCTCTCTGATGGGGATAGATCAAAGCGTCTATGATAATAGAGTTGAATGAACGTAATATAATGCGAAATAGATTATGAACGTGATATAATGCTAAATAGATCATGAACGTAATATTATGCGAAATAGATTATGAACGTAATATAATGCGAAATAGATCATGAACGTATTTAATTTAAAAGTATGATGAAAGAGTAGAACATTCAAACATTTGTAATTTAAGAGGCTTTTTCTCTTAAATGAAAACGTTACTATGTATTCCTATTCGAGGCCAAGGGCCAAAGCCCGTAGCTTAGCGGATAATACTATTTCCTTATAAGCGAGGTAAAGACGCTGAAGTCGGGGATTCGAATCCCAATGGTGTTGTTAATAATAATACAAGAGTTAGCGCAATGTGCGATATTCGTCTGGTTTGAGCGCTTTGCCCGTTTCTAGCGCTCTCATTGATTAATTATTATTATTCCTGTTTGATCATAAAGAAGTCCATTTTGAAACGCAAGAAATTGTAGGATATGATGCACTCACTCAGAATGAAGAATAAATCAACATTTTTCAAATATCGATAACTGCCAGGCGTAAGATATGTTGTTTTGTATATGGGCATTGATAAATATCATCTAATTAAATTCGAATTGATCTCCTTATAGGCGTATTATTATTATTACGCCCATTTTCATTTCTAGAACTGAAATGAAAATGATATTTGTCGTAATGCAATCTATTTTATGTAGTTTCGAGTCTCATAAATCAGGCAACATTTTCAGTTGAATTTAAGTTTTATTAATATAAAAATATCGTACGATATTTTTGTAATAGGTTTTCTTTGATACCTTAAGAGTCTAGGCTGACCATACGTACCGTTTTGAACGGGACAGTACCGTTTTGTATGGGTTTTTGTATGGGTTCTGTCACTGAAGAATAATTGTAAGCTCAATATGTTTATGCACTTACTTTTTCATGAATACAGAATATTACATAACCCCCGTCCCTTTTTTGCCATCCCAATGTCCCGTTTTTTCCTCAAGGAAATATGGTCAGCCTACAAGTTAAGACTCAATCATACTTATTTCATCAAGATAAAGACGACCTTCATTTTACAACTTTCAACATTAACTGAAATTGGTGTTATAATAATCTTTGGTGCAAAAATTATTACAATAACCTTACATAAAATTCAGTTAGAAATAACATTAAATTCGAGAGGATAAGGTTTGTTTTGGACAGTTTCACACTTTACGTTAGTCTCACTCGGTGCAATGAAATTTATAAGGAGCAAATAAATGTTAAAATTTTACTTCAGCCGAATTTTATGTTCTATAGGAAAAGAGGTAATATTAGCTTTTCATATGGAGTAAATGTTATCGCGTGAAGCTATGTTTAAGTAAAATATATACTAAATTATAAAGATTTATTCTCAATTATACAATTCTCGTTGCAGTTGCAATTTTAACAGGAAAAAACATAATTTTTTAACTTTCCTCTTATGGGGACAATTATTATAAGCTGTTGGTTATTTAAAGGGGCTTGAAGTTTCTCTATTACTGTTTCATCAATAAACTCCGCACAGTGTATATATAATGTAAAGAACGACGCTTGTTAGAAGAGTGTCCGCACGAGAGGAGAGGAGAAAACGAGCAATGAAAAATGAGGCACCTCCCGTGAATCGAACTTGGGAGGTTTTCCTCTCTCCTCTTGTGCGGACACTCTTCTAACAAGCGTCGTTCTTTACAATATATATATATATATATATATATACTAACGATTATTGTGGGTCATTTTTTTGTGGTATCAAGCAGCCCTAATATATATATATGCATGGAGGGAGAGAGAGAGACTGCGTCATTTATCTTGGGACCATGAGCGTATTGTTTTAAAAGAAAAGTTTTAAATTAATAAATATATTTTTTATTTCAATTTTAAGACAATTTATTGATTTTTTTTTACCATGTGTCCCTTGAGTCTGAGACACCGTACAACCACTGAAGATATTTATTTTAAAAACCACTCAGTAGTTACTGCACCGAGAGGTCGGAAGAGAGTTTCAGATATGTCACCGTGGCACCATCCTCTTCGAAAAATAGTCCCATTGCTGTGATGAAATGAGATTGCGCACCAGACGGTGGCACTCACGTAATGGGACTGTTTTCCGTGGTAGTATGTGGATATTTTCTTGCGCTTCCCAAAACGGCAATTTTGCTTGTTTACAAATCTGTTTAAGGAGAAATGTGATTTATGAGGCACGCGTATAAATTGTCAGTAACACTCGGATAATTTTTAACAAAATGCAAGAAAGGTGCTACAGGATTCCGATCGTGTTGTCTTGTTATTATCTTGAAGGCTTTGAACAATCTGAATTTTGTATGGAAATAAATTTAGATGCTTGTGAAGTATGCCATGAACAATTGTTTCACCTACGCTAGTCTGGTTAAACATTCAGCGAATTTATTTCTTTGGGGTTCGCTGGATCGTTGCACTTAGGGTGGTTAATGTCTCCTCTGTTCGCTCTGATGGTGTGAGGTTGTGCTCCTTAGCAGCCACAGATCCCGTTTTCCTAAACTTGGCAACGTATGACAGAATACGGGATTTACTACACAGAAAAGAAAGACTTCCCGGAACCTTCTCTACAGAGAAATATTATCTTCTATTGTCTCAAATCACACAAAAAAGAAGTTTTGAAGTCCATCTCTTCTATCTAAATAAGTTATGTATCATTAAAAGAAGTTATTATATCATCTGACAAGAAGTTTTGATACCCAAAAGAAGAAAAAACTTCCCCCTCGAATGCATCCTCAAAAAGAAATTGTAAGTTCTGAATTTAGAAGGTTTTATTTTGGTCGTTGGAGCAAATCGTGCCTGAAATTCTCTTCTGAAAACTTTTTGTTCAATCTCTATTGAGTGACTTTCAAATAAAGTTTCATAACACTTGCCTTTGTACGGTATCTAACTTCTAAGAGTCTACAGAGTCATGGTAAAAAAAAATTATCAATATATTGTCTCTAATCTGCAAAAAAAAAACTATATTAACGTAAAAGTGTCCCTTTAAAACAATATTCTCATTATCTCAATGATAATGATAAGCTTTATTGGTAGGATATAAATCCAATAAAATAGTAGTATAATATTCTTGGAAGTAATAAACGATAAGCTAAATCAAACAATAATAAATTTAAAAAAACTAAAAATTATCACTAAAAGAGAAATAAAAACAAAACACGTACTCAAACAAGTAATAGTAAAAACTACCCAATGCTAAAACTACCAAAATGTAATAATGATAATGACAATAATAATATTTATTGGTAGTAGACAGATCTCCCCCCTCCTACCTAAAAAATTGGGTACAGTACCCATCAAGGTAATCAACGATTAAACTAATTAAACAATAAATTTAAAAAACAAAAACATAAAAAGGACTACCCTGTGTGTATATATATATACTTACCCTTTTGATGGATTCCAACAACTGCTCAGGATCGTTATGTCATAATAATAATGTTATAGAATAAAAATAAGAATTAAGTTCGAGGAACCAGTTGTTATCAGAATGTCTTTCAAGTCCAATTCAATACTTTTTCCCCTTCCACCAAGGGTTAGTTCAATACTAATCTAACTCCAAATTTTTCAAAATTCATTTTTTTCTCACAATGCACTTGGATCAACTGATAGCTATTATAGATATAATGTTTGGGTTGTTTAACCTCCTTCACAACATCCATGGTCATAGGACGGAGGGGGAAGGGGGACCTACAGCTTTACGTGGGATCCGAACCTCCTAAAAATTGTTACATAATCCACGCGCAGAGGACGATTCCCCATCCAACAACTCTCCAAACCCAATGTCGCTTAACTTTGATGATCAACGGGAAGCGGTGGTACAAAATTGGCGACAACGTAGCAACTAAACACGGTCAGTAGCGAGTAAAATCCTAAGGCTAAACTAAAGAGAAATTCCGCCGTAAAAGATTGCATTAAATGCAGTTTTTATTGACTTCCTCAAAATCTAATTTTCAGAGTTCGATTAGTGTTAAATTAACCCCTCGAACCCAAGTGGGTAGTTAACATGAAGTGGAAGATTAGGAATTAAATATTTATTTACAGTAATTCTCGCATTATTTTGAAAATGATTCGATTTTATATCGGTATTATTAGAATTATTATTAATATTAGTAATATTTACTGTAAATATTACTAATATTTACAGTAAAATGGAACTTAAATTCAATTACTTCAAATATTTATTAATTACAAAAGAGAGTAAAAACTGGAACAATTTACTTTCAAAATGAATATTCCAGTTTATAATTCGCAATTAATTTACTAAAGGATTAGTCCGTTTCACATCAGTCGTATAATTATTATTATTATTATTATTATTATTATTATTATTAGCATTATTTTATTATTATTTTGACAAATTGTTCATTTTCGATAACAGCAATACTCGTAATAACGGATTTAAATTACGTGGTAGACGTTTCATTACTAACATCGCTAAAAACGTTTTTACGTTTAAAGTAATTGATAAATGGAATAATCTTCCCACGTCCGTCGTGAACTCCACCAGCGTTAATATGTTTAAAAACCGTTTGGATAGGCATTTTAAAAATATTAACGTCGTTTAAAATAATAAAACAATTAACAACACGAGCTCTGGGGGTGATAGTCGAGGTTTGAGTCTGTTGACGATTGATGCCAACTTGTGACATACCAGCGTGTGATATGCTAGCGTTAAATTTATATTATTAAAAAAAGAAAATAATAATAATAAAAAAAAAATTAGACTAACACGAACTTAGATGTAGCTCGTAACGTAAACTAACCCACTTTTTGTTATACTCTTCATGCTTTCTTTTTCTCATCCTTTCTTTACTTGCATGTTTGTAGTTTGCATGGTATGACAGTGATTGAGTTAAGACTGTGTTTGCATGGTTTGTAAGCGTTCTTATTTTACTTCTTTTCATCTTTCACCCCTTTCCTATTCTCTTCGACTATTTTTCCGACT
Organism: Bathynomus jamesi; assembly: GCA_023014485.1. Classification (NCBI taxonomy): domain Eukaryota; kingdom Metazoa; phylum Arthropoda; class Malacostraca; order Isopoda; family Cirolanidae; genus Bathynomus; species Bathynomus jamesi. Next base: position 434,559 of record JAJOZX010001174.1, read on the forward strand.
TGTCAGAAGTGGCCGGCGGATGATGATGGTGAGTCTTTCTCTCTCTTTTTCTGAATGAATGTTAACCCACGAATGATAGGTTTTGCTACTTACTTAACCCTTTATTTCCTTCTTTTAACTCTCTATTCTCTTCTTTTAACCCCCTACTCTCTTCTTTCTCTCGGGCTAACCTTAGAGTGGATCTTAGGGTCTTTGTTAGCCTTAGCTTCTGTAGAGCTGCAGATTTTTATTATTATTATTATCATTAATATTATTATTATTATTATTATTATTATTATTATTATTATTATTATATTAATCGATGAAATAAGCAGTAATTTAAAGCCATAACATACAAAACACTTCCTCTGACTTCTCAGTCGATTCTGGAAGGATGGAGTCAAAAACTGAATCGCTTTTGTAATGTAACGGGATGTCTTTAAAAATTCAGACCTAACTCTTATTCGAATAGATTTATGCAAAGTTATTTTTGTTGTTATTTGCACAATTGTTCCTTCGTACTAACAAGGAGAATAATATGACAGAAAAGACCTCCACTTTCACCACGTGGAATTCGAACCTAGGGTCGCTACATCATCCGCACGCAGAGGACAGTCACCTATAATAATCAGTCAAGAAGGAACAGAAATTAGTGCAGCTCTCGGGTCAACTAATGCTGCTCACTGGGCTAATTCACGCATTATTATTACCAGCATCACCAGGAGTCGAACCCCCGACTACAGGGAAACGGTGTTAACCATTGACCTACAAATACAAAAGCATTGTTAATGGTAATCAAGGAAGAGAAACCAATTACTGTTTCTAACATTTAATGTTTAAACATTGGCATTTTCAATGGTATCAGATACAGAAATGACAAATTTGTTAAAGTTTACAATACGTTTTCGAAAATCCCACTGTCAACCACAATGCACTTTGCAACTCGTGTGCGAAGATCGCGGGTTGTTCGTCTGAGTTGATCTTGACGTTCCTTTATGCGGGCAGCAGCATCCAAAATGCGCGCGAGCAATTCGTCTCGTGTATCAACCTTTCTTTTGTAAACTTGACGTTTCACCCACCCCCACAAACAATAATCTAACGGAGAGAGGTCTGGAGACCTTGGAGGCCATTGAATGGGACCACCGCGGGGGGAGGAAGAGCTGCGCGCGCATCAGATTCAAACAGCTCTATCTCCGTAACCATTCAGAATTAGACACATGTTCATATGAACTTTTTTTCTCACAATGACCGATACTATCACCTCCCGAAGTATTGACCTTTCCTCTTGGAACACCTTGTATATGTGTGGAAGTATGGAGAGTTAAGCATTTTTTCACATAGAGCATCATTCCCCCATACGCCCATGGTACGAGCAGCTCGCAGCAGTATTGCCAAGCAAATAAAAGGGTCAGAGTACTGCCGAGGCTTCCATACGTGGTTCATCACGACTGAAAGCGTCAATTGTCTGTGGTAGTCTCGTCAAAAGAACATCCATATCCGTATTCAGTTCATTGCAATGTTTGTCAGTTTGTATTGCAGACACGCCGAGTTATTATCAGTCCTGGTGCATGATTCTTCAGGATCAAGATGTACTGCAAGTTTGTGTTTCCTCCCTAAGGCAGCATAAATTTACCTGTACTAATCAGTCATATATATATATATATATACAGTACATATGTATATATGTAGAGAGAGAGAGAGTGAGTGTATATGAAGGTTTACTTGTGAATCAGAATTCTAATCTTTTCCTTCTATGTATTTCAAAATGTGTGTAAATTGACGGTGCAATATCTTTGGTCAAAATATGTAAATATTTAATTTAACTTTACTATTATTGCACTAACCATGCTTATTTTCTGCACAGAAAATAAAGATTTCCCACAAACTTCTTCACAGAGAAATATTATCTTCTATCTTCTCAGATCACTCGAAAAAGAAGGTTTGAAGATCACTTCTTCTATCTAAAAAGTTATATATGACCAAAAGAAGTTATTATATCATTTGACAAAAAGTTTTGATACCCAAAAGAAGGAAAAACTTCCAAAGAATGCACCATCAAAAAGAAGTTATAACTTCTAAATTTAGAAGATTTTATTTTGACTGTAATAAAGTATCGTTAAGTGGAATCAATTGGTATTTGGTATAATGGACACATTGTCAACCATACATTTAGTCGCTTCAACCAAACACTTTTCTCTATTTTAGTTAATATTGTTTCAGGTGATATTGTTTCAGGTGATATTGTTTCAGGACATCTCCGAATCAGTTTGGCTTTAAAAGGTCCCTCTCAACTGACCTGTGTATCTATGTACTTAAAGAAACAATATCTAAATACATTGACAGTAATTCAACCATTTATAGCTGTTTCCTTGATATAAGTAAGGCATATGATAGGGTGAACCACAATATTTTATTTGAAAAACTAGAAGACAGGAAGGTTCCCATGTACATATTAAATTTATTAAAATTTTGGTATTCCCACCAATCTTTCACTGTTAGGTGGGGCAATGTACTATCCGAGTGTTTTGGCTCCTCTTGCGGGGTGAGACAAGGCTCCTTGCTTTCCCCTATGCTGTTTAATGTGTATATTGACGGATTAATTGCTTCACTTAATGAGGCAACAGTAGGATGTTGTATAGATAACACAAGGATAATAACTTAGTTTATGCCGATGATATGGTGTTAATAAGTCCCTCTGTTAAAGGTCTGGATCGGCTACTAAATGTCTGCGAAGTGTATTCGCAGAAACATGATATTCTTTTTAATGTTACCAAAACTAAGGTTATGCAATTTCATCCTTAAAGCTGTAATCAGCCAGCTGATATAAGGTTTAAAATGAATGGTGAAGTAATTGAGGAAGTACAAGAGTTTAAGTATTTGGGTCAAACTATTACCAGCTCCTTGAGTGATGACTCGGATATAAGAAAACAATCTCGAGGCCTGTGTGCTAAAGCGAATATGACCATAAGGAACTTTCGTTTCTGTACAAGTGAAGCTAAAGACACACTCTTTCGTACTTTCTGCAGTAATATATACGGTCAGCAACTCTGGGTGAATTATAAAAAAGGTTCTGGCAGAACCCTAAATTTGCTGTACAACAGGTCTTTTAGACTCTTACATAAATTACCCCCGAGATGCTCAGCTTCGCAAATGTTTGCTACCCGCAATGTTCCGAGCTTCCCGGAGGTAACAAGACGTGCTGAACACAGTCTAATGCAAAAAATTAAAAAATCAACCAACCCGATCATCCAAGCTATCCATGAGTCCTGCCATTTATCCTCTAAGCTATGGACTTCTTGGTACGAAAACGTCTGTCTGTAGCTCCACTTACTTCGACAGTGCAGTATTATTTCTAATCAATTGAACTTTTTTTCTCACAATGACCGATACTATCACCTCCCGAAGTATTGACCTTTCCTCTTGGAACACCTTGTATATGTGTGGAAGTATGGAGAGTTAAGCATTTTTTCACATAGAGCATCATTCCCCCATACGCCCATGGTACGAGCAGCTCGCAGCAGTATTGCCAAGCAAATAAAAGGGTCAGAGTACTGCCGAGGCTTCCATACGTGGTTCATCACGACTGAAAGCGTCAATTGTCTGTGGTAGTCTCGTCAAAAGAACATCCATATCCGTATTCAGTTCATTGCAATGTTTGTCAGTTTGTATTGCAGACACGCCGAGTTATTATCAGTCCTGGTGCATGATTCTTCAGGATCAAGATGTACTGCAAGTTTGTTTTCCTCCCTAAGGCAGCATAAATTTACCTGTACTAATCAGTCATATTATATATATATATACAGTACATATGTATATATGTAGAGAGAGAGAGTGAGTGTATATGAAGGTTTACTTGTGAATCAGAATTCTAATCTTTTCCTTCTATGTATTTCAAAATGTGTGTAAATTGACGGTGCAATATCTTTGGTCAAAATATGTAAATATTTAATTTAACTTTACTATTATTGCACTAACCATGCTTATTTTCTGCACAGAAATAAAGATTTCCCACAAACTTCTTCACAGAGAAATATTATCTTCTATCTTCTCAGATCACTCGAAAAAGAAGGTTTGAAGATCACTTCTTCTATCTAAAGAAGTTATATATGACCAAAAGAAGTTATTATATCATTTGACAAAAAGTTTTGATACCCAAAAGAAGGAAAAACTTCCAAAGAATGCACCATCAAAAAGAAGTTATAACTTCTAAATTTAGAAGATTTTATTTTGACTGTAATAAAGTATCGTTAAGTGGAATCAATTGGTATTTGGTATAATGGACACATTGTCAACCATACATTTAGTCGCTTCAACCAAACACTTTTCTCTATTTTAGTTAATATTGTTTCAGGTGATATTGTTTCAGGTGATATTGTTTCAGGACATCTCCGAATCAGTTTGGCTTTAAAAGGTCCCTCTCAACTGACCTGTGTATCTATGTACTTAAAGAAACAATATCTAAATACATTGACAGTAATTCAACCATTTATAGCTGTTTCCTTGATATAAGTAAGGCATATGATAGGGTGAACCACAATATTTTATTTGAAAAACTAGAAGACAGGAAGGTTCCCATGTACATATTAAATTTATTAAAATTTTGGTATTCCCACCAATCTTTCACTGTTAGGTGGGGCAATGTACTATCCGAGTGTTTTGGCTCCTCTTGCGGGGTGAGACAAGGCTCCTTGCTTTCCCCTATGCTGTTTAATGTGTATATTGACGGATTAATTGCTTCACTTAATGAGGCAACAGTAGGATGTTGTATAGATAACACAAGGATAAATAACTTAGTTTATGCCGATGATATGGTGTTAATAAGTCCCTCTGTTAAAGGTCTGGATCGGCTACTAAATGTCTGCGAAGTGTATTCGCAGAAACATGATATTCTTTTTAATGTTACCAAAACTAAGGTTATGCAATTTCATCCTTAAAGCTGTAATCAGCCAGCTGATATAAGGTTTAAAATGAATGGTGAAGTAATTGAGGAAGTACAAGAGTTTAAGTATTTGGGTCAAACTATTACCAGCTCCTTGAGTGATGACTCGGATATAAGAAAACAATCTCGAGGCCTGTGTGCTAAAGCGAATATGACCATAAGGAACTTTCGTTTCTGTACAAGTGAAGCTAAAGACACACTCTTTCGTACTTTCTGCAGTAATATATACGGTCAGCAACTCTGGGTGAATTATAAAAAAGGTTCTGGCAGAACCCTAAATTTGCTGTACAACAGGTCTTTTAGACTCTTACATAAATTACCCCCGAGATGCTCAGCTTCGCAAATGTTTGCTACCCGCAATGTTCCGAGCTTCCCGGAGGTAACAAGACGTGCTGAACACAGTCTAATGCAAAAAATTAAAAAATCAACCAACCCGATCATCCAAGCTATCCATGAGTCCTGCCATTTATCCTCTAAGCTATGGACTTCTTGGTACGAAAACGTCTGTCTGTAGCTCCACTTACTTCGACAGTGCAGTATTATTTCTAATCAATTGTATATATTTTTATCCTTAGTGTATGAACTGTCATTGTATTAATAATATTTGTCATATGGACTATAGTCTGCCAATAAACCTTTTCATTTTCATTTTCATTTTCATTAATTTTACCTACGTTTCATGACACACATGAAGCTTTAAGAGTGACTCGATATAAATATAATATCATATTAAATGACACTTTAAAAGATATGTCATAAAAGTGAGGTGATACTAAAATTATATAAATGTATAAACGAAGATAGAAATATAGATATAAATATATGGATATTTGTTCATATATGATCATATATGAATATATACAGTAAATCATCGCAAACAGAGGCGAAAATGATATATGTATATATATTTTCCATACGTGTACACACACACACACACACACACACACACACACACACACACACATATATATATATATATATATATATATATATATATATATATATAGTATATATATATATATATATATTTGACTACCTTATGGCGCCAGCGCTGGTGTGAACAATGTGCCTTCATCAGCCTACGAATAGAAAAATGTGCTTTTGATTACGAATGGATGTAGTTAGGGAAATGCATATGAATTCATCCTTCGCTGCACATCTCTCTCTCTCTCTCTCTCTCTCTCTCTCTCTCTAGTTATCTATCTATATATATACTGTATATAGGAAATCAATTGAGGATAAAACCTCCAAGAAATCAATTGCGTAGAGTGACAGTCATTATTATATCTTAAAAGTAAGATATAATACGAGGCTTTTATGTTCATTTTCGAAAAAATATTCGCCTGAAAACCTTAAATTTCTTAGAAGCATAAAAAAATTACTAATCAATAATGGTTCAATTTTGTTTTTAAATTTTTTTAACTGTCACAAAAAGAATAAAATATCCAAAGTAAAACAAAATATTACCAATTAGTAATTTTTTATGATTTTCAGAAATTTTGTTCCTTTTATGCGAATTTTCTTCCGAAACTGTAGATTTTCATTTAACCTATTCAAAATCGAGAGAGAGAGAGAGAGAGAGAGAGAGAGAGAGAGAGAGAGAAAGAGAGAGAGAGCATTCACTAAATAATAGTGCAATATGGCAATTAAAACTTAACGCTTAACACCCATTTCTTTAGGAACGTCAAGTTGAAGGCCGACGAGATCCCTTTTAAGACCTTATACTAAACCCTTCTCAAGAGCCTTCAACAATATCTCCCTAAACAAGATGTAACTGTAACTCTCCTCCTACTTCATTAACTCTGAAAGACAACAGTTTAGTCTCTCTCTCTCTCTCTCTCTCTCTCTCTCTCTCTCTCTCTCTCTCACACACACACACATCTCTGCAAATAACAGTTTGTAAGCATTTACAGTTTACTGTATATATATATATGTATATATATGAATTGTGTATATATAATCTTTTAATATCGCATTAAGGACTATTTATATGTAAAGTTTAAATTGTAACTGCAATTTAAAGGAGCGAAAGTAATCAGAAAAGCATTCTATGAATGTTTTCAGGAATTTACAGTCACAAAATTTACAGCGCACTTTAATTCCCTCGAATGGCCTTCTTAAACCGTACTGAGAAATATTTGCCTCGGAAGCGCCAAATTCTACATCTAATATTTAAAACCCCAAAACACAGTTAATATATATATATATATATATATATATATATATATATATATATATATATATAGTATATAAAACCTTGGTTTAGCCTCCGCCCGAATTGTTCATTCTGACGAAGGTCAAGCTTGGCACTCGACCTTATACAGTACCTACAGTTTAATGTGGAATCCGAACCACGCCCCACCAGCAGCTCAGAGTCTTAACTACTAGGTTACGCTGGATACCCATTTATCTACCAACCAACTTTTATTGTGTAAAAGGATGAACAGCTGGGCTTGCTGCGCGCCGCCTGCTGTCATCGGGTCTCGATCCCGGGGCCGATAGATTCGTAGTAAACGTCGCTAACCACTACGCCACCACCATATATATATATATATATATATATATGAAAATTATTTCACGAAAGTAACACGTGAAAAATATTTATGATGAATAAAACCACAAAGGAAAGGAAACACAAAAAGGTGCTCAAGCGCTTTCGTCTAATGACATCCTCAGGAACACTGAAGTACATAAAAGGTTACGGCCTATATATAGGGAAAAATATCGATTGTTAGCACAAGATCAAATGAATTATAAAAATACAAATTTATACTGGAAATCTGCCCGGGTTTTAACACTTTGCCTTTTAGAGTCAAGTTTCGATATATATAAAAATAAAATGAAGATTAAAAGTTAATAAAGTAGCGTACAAGTTTACCAAAGATTTAGCGTCCTACCCTTTTTATCTAAATTTCTTTTGAAGGAATTCAAAACCACAGGATCGAGTTGAAAAAGACCTTTGCTTATGTTGAAGTTATTTGAAAGTTGGATAATGGCAGACTCAAGAATATTTCTATTGACAAT
>JAJOZX010001174.1:447500-457500 GCA_023014485.1 Bathynomus jamesi
AAAATCGGCCATCGTCCCGGGATTCCGGGATTTCCCGGTTTATAAACAAAAAAATATAATACAGTCTTAAAATGTCGGATCAAGTAAAGATAAGCACCCCCAACCTTTTTTAGTTAGCTTTATAAGGCTAACTAACGAAAATATCACGACCTAACCTAACCAATCGTCAAGGGCGTACAGTTGACCTAACGATTGGTTAGGTTAAGTCGTGATATTTTCGTTAGTTAGCCTTATAAAGCTAACTAAAAAAGGTTGGGGGTGCTTATCTTTACTTGATCCTAAAATGTTTAAGCATTAGATAAATCTACATTAGTTAGTTAATATTAAATATAAATATATAAATATTTTAACACAACAATGATAAAAACTGAATAATAAAGGAGAGAGCCTAGGCCGAGTTTCAAACACTGAAGAAACATAAGTACGGTATATAGTCTAGGCGGCTATGCCTACAATGCTAATTTACAGCTTTGCACTTCAACAAAAATAAATTATACAAGGGCCACTCAATATATTTTGCCCCATCTTCTTTTTTCTTTCCAAGTTTCCTTGTAAGTTCCAGAAATTTTGTACACAAGTAGCTACATACCTTTTTTACAAGTTTTTATTTTTCCACATAGTCTCCATCTTTTTCTACGGCTTTCCTCCACCTCGGAACAAGGGCCTTTATTCCTTGCTGGTAAAAGTCCGCTGGGTTCCGCTGGAGCCACCTCTTAACCTCCTCAACAACCTCATCGTCACTCTGAAACTTTCTTCCACGAATAGCATCCTTCTTTGGCCCAAACAAATGGAAGTCTGAAGGTGTCAGATCCGGGCTGTATGGAGGGTGGGGTAACACAGTCAAGCGCATTTTTGTGATGGCCTCTTTTGTTTGCAAACTGTTGTGTGGTCTTGCGTTATCACGCAAAAGAAAGACGTCTTCCAGTTTTGTCTCCGGTCGAACTCGCTTTATACGTCTCTGAGATCTCTGTAGGGTAGCAATATATGCCTCTGAGTTGATTGTTTGTCCTTTCTTCATAATGTCCACCAGTATCACCCCTTTCATGTCCCAGAAGATGGTGGCCATAACCTTTCCTGCAGAGGGAGTCATTTTGAACTTTTTCTTGCATGAGGAGTCTGCGTGATGCCACTCCATGGATTGGCGTTTTGTTTCAGGTTCAAAGTGGTGTACCCAAGTCTCATCCCCAGTCAAAATTCGTGAAAGGAAGTCATCCCCTTCTGTCTCGTATCGAACCAACGACTCTGAAGCAATTTCTTTTCTTTGGGCTTTGTGATCTTCAGTCAGTTGGCGATGAACAAACCGTGAACACACTTTTGAGTATCCCAGTTGCTGAATTATCGTATTCACACTTCCTGTTAGCACGTTGCACAGTGTGAGATGTGACAGCCGATGCCAGGCGACCGCTGCGTGGCTCATCATCGAGGCTGGCTCTCCCTCTCTCAGATGATCTCACACGTTTAGACCAGCGTCCAACTGTGCTTCGATCAACAACAACATCTCCGTAAATGTTCTGTAAACGTTTGTGAATATTCCCAACGGTTTCATTCTCTGCGGTTAAGAACTCGATAACAGCTCTCTGTTTACGACGCACACCACTGTCAGACGCCATTTTCGAAACTGCGTTAGCCATCGGTTTTACACAAGGACGTTTAAAAGCGGTTTTATACAAGGAGGGGAAGGTGAAACTGGGAAAATCCGGTTGTGTGAAGCGCAGAAAGTTCAAACTTACGGCCCAAAAGACATTTCAGCCCCATGGCCTACTATTTAGCTCAGAAAAAAGGGTGGGGCAAAATATATTGAGTGCCCCTAGTATTATAGTGTAATTTATACGAACACAACACCTTTTATATACCTGTAACTAAATTTTAGTAAAACAGCTAAAGGTGTGCCACTGAACCGAAAATAATAACTGAAATTAAAATCCACTACAACACAAAATGTCAGATTCAGGGAAATCAAATGACTGGCTTTCAGTCCGAGTCAATCATCAAAAATACCAGTCATATCACACATGTATAACATCATACAGAGCATATTATAGACACTATTCGAGTTGTACAACGCAACGTGATTCGTGCTATCATAAATTTGTCATCATAGTGTATGTTTGTATTTTCTAGATACAGTAAGTAGTAAATTAACATAAAACTATTTGAAGTAACGTTTTTAGAATACTTTGTAAAACCCGGGAAATCCCCGGTGTTGCTGCGCTTGTCCCGGGATTTAAGGTTATAATTTTTCGCCCAGGATCCCGGGCATGCTTCCTCTTGTCTATCCTCCAATAATCCGAGGGATTAGCGCCTTGGTAAGAGTTTCTGATATGGAATTTACTGTATGTAAGCTGGATGGACTCATCTGTATTTTCAGTTTCCTTGAAGAGGAGTTGAAATGTACTCGAAAGTACTCGGAATGGATGTCTCATTTTTCCTGCTTATTTCGGATTAAAGAAGTTCCCGCGTTTAATGTGAATCTCATCTATATATACTGTGTGTGTGTGTATATATATATATATGAAAATGAAAATGAAAAGGTTTATTGGCACTATAGTCCATATGACAAATATTATTAATACAAAGACAGTTCACATATTAAGGATAGAAATATATACAGTTCATTAGAAATAATACAGTAATGTCGAATTTAAGTGGAGCTAAAGGCAGACGTTTTCGTACCAAGAATTCCATAGCTTAGAGCAGCGGTCTTCAACCTGGGCGATATCGCCCACTAGTGGGCGATTTGAGCTTTTAGGTGGGCGGCAAGAAAATTTATAAAATTCTTGTAAAATTCAACAAAATTTACAATATTGTATGCAAAAAATGATCGAATGTTTCGTCAGTTGTGTCATGACAATGATGAACAATTTGTTAGGTTATTATTACACACAGAGGTCCGATGGCTCTCGAAGGGTGCATGTTTAACTCGTTTTGTTGAACTATATGAGAGCGTAGTGCAGTTTCTAGAAGACCAAAATGAAGTTGATCTCAGCCAAAAGTTAAAAATGATAAAAAATGATGCTTGTTATTTGGCAGGAATATTTAAGAAATGCAATGATTGTAATTTGCAGCTTCAAGGAGCCAATATGACACTCATGAACTGCCAAAAAGTTATCTCATTATTCATTGAAAAGCTGGATTTATTCAGTCACAATCTTTCAAAAAGGGAATTTCACCAGTTTCCAGAATTGTTATCTATTAAGGATGATATAACAACAATTGATACACAAAGGTTTATTGATCATGTATATCCCAACATGTGGAAAAAGATTTTTAAATTACTGATCGCTTTTCCTACTTCGTACCTAGTTGAATCAGGTTTTAGTGCTGTGAATCACATTCTTACCAAAAACAGGAATGCTTTAAAAATCCCTGAAAGAGGGGACATTCGTTTGTTCCTCACTAAATTCGAGCCAAACATTCGGAATTTAGTTTCCAAGCATCAAGCACAAGGATCTCACTAAATTAAAGGTAAATGCATAATGTTTTATTATATAATATATATAATGTACCATACATAATTTTTAATATATGTTTGTTGGATTTTTAATTTTGGTGGGCGGTTGGCTAATTTATCTCACATAAAAATAGTAAAAGTGGGCGGTAGGCATAAAAAGGTTGAAGGGCACTGGCTTAGAGGATAAATGGCAGGACTCATGGATAGTTTGGATAATCGGGTTGGTTGATTTTTAATTATTTGCATTAGACTGTACTGAGCACGTCTTGTTACCTCCGGGAAGCTCGGGACATTGCGGGTAGCAAACATTTGCGAAGCTGAGCATCTCGGCGGTAATTTATGTAAGAGTCTAAAAGACAGACCTGTTGTACAGCAAATTTAGGGTTCTGCCAGAACTTTTTTATAATTCACCCAGAGTTGCTGTCTGTATATATTACTGCAGAAAGTACGAGAGTGTCTTTAGCTTCACTTGTACAGAATCGAAAGTTCCTTATGGTCATATTCGCTTTAGCACACAGGCTTCGAGATTGTTTTCTTATATTCGAGTCATCGCTCAAGGAGCTGGTAATAGTTTGACCCAAATACTTAAACTCTTGTACTTCCTCAATTACTTCACCATTCATTTTAAACCTTATATCAGCTGGCTGATTACAGCTTTTAGGATGAAATTGCATAACCTTAGTTTTTGTAACATTAAAAAAAATATCATGTTTCTGCGAATACACTTCGCAGACTTTTAGTAGCTGATCCAGACCTTTAACAGAGGGACTTATTAACACCATATCATCGGCATAAACTAAGTTATTTATCCTTGTGTTATCTATACAACATCCCACTGTTGCCTCGTTAAGTGAAGCAATTAATCCGTCAATATACATATTAAACAGCATAGGGGAGAGCAAGGAGCCCTCACCCCGCAAGAGGAGCCAAAACACTCGGATAGTACATTGCCCCGTGGTTCGAGATATACAGTATGTATATGTATATATATCGCTGACTACGAATCCACCGGCCCCGGATTCGATTCCCGGCGAAGGCAGACGGCGCGTAGTTTAACCAGCTGTCTATCCTTCCAGAAAAAATAGGTTTGAAGATAAATGGGTACCCTGAGTGGGCTGGTGGTTAGGACGCTGGGCTGCTGATCGGAAGGTCGTGAGAACGAGTCCGGGCAAGGACTTCTTAATTTCGACCACGCGTAGTCGGTCGTGGTTTGGATTCCACGTTAAGCTGTAAGTCTGAGGTGGAGCGACAAGCTTGACCTTCGTCAGAATAAACAATTCGGGCGGAAGCAAAACCAAGGTTAACCGATATATATATATAATATATATATATATATATAAGCAGGAAGGAGGGACCAAGGGCAAACGCCCGCAAAAGCGCCCAACCCCACCTATAAACGAAGAAGAGAGCCAAAATCAAGGTCCAGGGTTTTCGAGATGTCTAGACACTGCGTTTGAAAGATGGGAGGTCAGAGACAGGGGGGAAAGATGGATTGAGGAAGATTGTTCCAGAGTTGACCAGATTGAGTAGATGAAAGACTGGAAATACCGACTAATCCTTGCGTTTGAGAGTTGGACAGAAAAGGAATGAAAAAGTGTCGAAAGTCTGGTATTGCGTGCTTTCCTTAAATGAGGAGGCATGCAGTTAGAAAGTTCAGAAGAGCAATGTCCGTTATAATAGCGATAGTAAAGAGAGAGTGAGGCAACATTACGGCGAAGAGAGAGGGATTGAAGACTGTGAGTAAGGGGAGGGGACTTGATGAAAGGAAACGCTTTTGATTCCACCCGGTCAAGTACGGTTGTGTGGGTCGAGCCACCCCATACATGAGAAGCATACTCCATACAGGGGCGGACAAGACCCCTGTACGGAGACAGCAACTAGGCGGGGGTGAAGAAATTGCGAAGCCGGTACAGCACGCACACACACACACACACACACACACACATATATATATATATATATATATAATATATATATATATATATATATTATATATATAATATATATATATATATATATATATATTACAAAAGATGAAAGAACCTAAGCAATAATGCTTGTAGATATGAGGGAACATTACGCCCTTACTCAGGAAATCTGTGAAGCCACTAGAAAAGAGAACGTTTTGTATTTAATTTTGACAAATAACAATTAGATAATAATAAATAAAAAGGTAAGGCACAAATTTCTCCGACCATAACCTCATCGATATACAAATGAAGTTAGCACCCAGAGGTCTGAAAACGCATCCCAGAGAGGCAGAAGGAATATTTGAAGGCTTAAACATAAATTCAAAGAAAGTAGATTGGGAAAGTGTAAATAAAGATTGAAAGTAAGTAAATTGGGAATTTCTATTTCACGAGAAGACTCCAGAACAAATACTAGGTGTAATGGAGATGAAACCAAACCTATATTACTGAAGCATGTTCCACAGAGAAAAAAAGAAAACGTAGCAAGCTCGAGAGAAAAATCAGGACATTATTTAGACAACGGAAGCAAACCGTAAAACATCTCCATAGATGCAGAACTGATGCATGGAGACTCAAACTAGAGAGGAAACTAGGCGAAATGGAAATGGACCTAAAGCAAACATTCATACATAAGACAAACGAGGAGGAAAACAAGGTAGCAGAAAACATAAAAAATAACCCAAAATACTTCTACACGTTTGCGAAAAGGAAAATGCAGTGTAAAAAGAGTATTGGTCCGTTCATAGACGGGGATGCCGAACACACAAATGACCCCAAATAAATGAGTGAACTGCTTAAGGAACAATTTAACTGTGTTTATCACCCCTAAGTCCGAGATGAAAGCAGAAAACCCAGATGAATTTTTCGATATTGATACAAATCAGCCAAGGACAAATTCTGGCACAAACCTATTAATGGACTTAGAGTTCTCGGAAGGAGCTGTACAGTAATTAAGGCTCTATCACAGATGCGAGGCAATTTGGCACCAGGGCCAGACACATGGAGTACCACGTTTCTGAAGAAATGTAAAAAGAGTTTTGCCAAACCGCTATACTTACTATAGAGGAAATCACTAGACACAAGACAAATTCCACTTCCCTTAAAGAACGCGAACATTGCCCCCTTATTTAAAGGTGGTAACAGAGCAATGCCCAAGAACTATCGGCCGGTAGCTCTCACCTCCCACCTTTTAAGTGCTTTGAAAGTATAATTAGAGGCAAAACTACCTTATTACCTATAAGAAAAGCACTTATACAACCCAAATAAACATGGTTTCAGGGCTGGAAGATCATGCCTATCACACCTATTAGACTACCAGGAGAAAATATTGGAAACACTGTGTCGAGGATAAAACATAGCTGTAATATATACTGACTTTGCTGAAGCATTCGATAAATGTGACCATGGAATTATAGCACACAAACTTAAGAATACAGGAATTGCTGGAAAGCTATGAAGATGGATATTTAATTTCTTAACGGAAAGAACACAAAGAGTGGTGGTAAATGGAGTCAAATCGGAAGTTTCGGAAGTAGAGAGCTCTGTCCCACAAGGGACAGTACTAGCTCCCTTGCTGTTCATAATAATGATTGCAGATATTGATGCAGATATCAATGACTGTACTGTATCATGTTTCGCAGATGACACAAAGATATGCAAGGAAATATTGAAGAGGGTGATATAGAAAGATCACAAAACGACATTGAAACATTATTCCAGTGGGCAGAAGACAACAATATGAAGTTCAACGAAGAAAAATTCCAACTTCTAACATATGGTAATAACAAGGAGCTACAGAATAAAGGGTACAAAACTCTGCAAGCCAAGCAGATAACCCCAAATCTACAAGTCAGGGATCTGGGTGTAATAATGTCGTCGGATGCAGAATTCAGAGAGCGCTATAACGTCAAAATTACAACGGCTAGAAAAATAATGGGAATCATCTGGAGGAGCTTCCGCAGCAGAAAAGCAAACATTATGCTCAAATTATAGAAGAGTCAAGTCCTACCAATAATTGAGTATTGCTCAGTACTCACAAGCCCATACAGAAAACGAGACATTGCGAACATTGAAGCTACAGTATACAAAGGACTTTTACGTCTAAGATAGAGGAAAGGGAAGGTGAAGACTAGTATTGGTCTCGACTACAATCCCTGAAATTCTACTCTCTCGAAAGAAGGCGCGAGTGGTACACACAATAATATACATATGGAAAATATTTGAGGGCTCTGTCCCTAATCTTAGAAATGAAGTAGAAACAAACTTGAATGAGAGAAGAGGCAGATTTTGTACTGTCCCAGCTGCGATGGGACAAGGGACCATGAAAACGAGCCTGGAAAATATCCTCAGAATACGAGGCCCAAAGCTTTTCAATGTCCTACCAAAAGAAGTAAGGAATCTCCAGCACACCGACCTCAATAACTTCAAAAATCAGCTGGACAGATTCCTGTGCAAAGTCCCTGATCAGCCATGCATGGCTGGCTACGAGGGCAGGAGGAAATCAGACAGCAATTCCCTCGTTCACCAAATCCCACAAATGAGGCGGGCTGCTGCAGAGGGGTTGACCGCAGGTCGATCCTGAACCGTCGTTCGAACTCACATAAAGTAAATATAAAGTATGTACATATTATTTTTGTATTTATATTTTTCTCAGAAACTCGGAATGCAGATAATTGGGCAATAAAACTCCGTAAATTTCATTTGACTCACGCAATAACATATTAGTGCTTTCCATCATCGCAAACCTGTAAAACGAATTTCTTGTAAATAGCCCTGTGATCCGAGGTCTATAAATTTAGGAACCCGAGAGAAAAGCGTGCCTAGGAGCACTGACCATCTCTCGCGAGGCTATCTAATTCGTTCGCAGGATATCAACATCTACAGTTGTTTTATTACTTTCTGCCCTGTTGTGATGGCAACCAAAAGAATTATAACTACCTTTTACGACATTTTTTCGGCTAAGATTGCATGCGGGTTCGCCAGAACTAACAAATCCTTTAATTTATATTCTGTGTCCTTAGTTACTGTTTGTGTTTCACGTATTACTTCTTTGTTTGCGTGTTTCGCGTAATTAGATTTGTTCAGGGTAAGTTGGGTGCAAGTATTGTTGGTAGCTGGTCATAAGATTTAAGCCACTCTGGAGGTTTTTCAATATTTAGGTTTCTCTCTCTCTCTCTCTCTCTCTCTCTCTCTCTCTCTCTCTCTCTCTCTTTCGCACGCACACACACACACACACACACACACACACATAATATATATATATATATGTGTGTGTGTGTGTGTGTGTGTGTTTGTGTTTGTGTGTATGTGTGTTAGAAGTGTACGAAAACTAAAGGGCTGTTAAAATGCAATTAACTACACACTTTTAATTAATACAAAATTGATACTCCTCATAGTCAAAATCAAGGGTAAACACTCTTCCTTCATTTTAACTAGTAAATTCTACTTGTAATACTACCCCTAATTATTCCAAAATTTCATTAATGATCCATACATCTCTTTTTATCATATTAAAACACTCGTCATGTTCATTCTTTTATTTATCATTTTCGGCCAATTCTTATCGGTGAAATGAGGACCACTTTTCCGAATTATCGGAAAACTACTTCAGAAAACAATATAAAATTGTAACTTTGTAAGAAAATAAAGATTTTTTTTTCATTTAGTTAATTAAAGCAAAAATTAACTCTCAAACAGGGTGACCAAAACAATACGAAACTCAATTAATACTTTTAAATTTTAGATTTAATATTTCTTAGTTTTAAGTTTTAATTTCTAACTACTTGGTTTACCTGAAGGATGCTCGTTATCAGTATAATCTGCATAGAAATGAAGACTAAAAGAACACCATTGTGCCTGAAACAGTAGAGTTTGCAAAGTGCACCCGAACTTTTGTTTAAAAACATGTTACGACGTGTCCAAACATACTTTACCTCATAATAAGAATCATTTCGAACACTGACTGTAAAACTATTTTATATGTTCAATGTAATATGTTCATTTGCATTGAAATACTTCTCTACTTGAAAATAAACCCATTCAAACTCATTCACTTTAAAAATGTTCTTTGACTGTCTGCATAATAATAACGGACTCATAGTTTTCCTTTCATAGTCATGTAAATTTTAAAGTACGATCGAAGGCCACTCTAAAATGTTATCAGATATTTCAAAGGAGAGGAATTTGAAAGTTCTGTCCTTTACTTAAAACATAAATATAATAGAGAATTCTTCAGATTCTGAGACTGATGTTGCTTATAAATGAACTTAAAGGGAGGTCTTTTTGCCTTCGTTACAATATTCTATGACTAAATTACGTGTGGGTCATTTCTAAGACACCTTGGTCCCCTTGGATGTTTTTTCTTAATATATATAATATAAAATTATTATACATAATTATATATAATATAATATTTATTATATATAATTTTATGTATTATATAATATTCATATTATATTTTTCTTTCATATTAAATTGGAACGTAGTGAGCAAGTTCATAGGGCTAAATTATTTATCTAAAATTTACCTCATGAATATTTTCACAAATTTCTACTTCAAGTTGGTTGTTCCATTTTACGTC